>JACDOX010000127.1:525240-539124 GCA_014549065.1 Cardinalis cardinalis | reverse complement strand
AAAAAAAAAAAAAAAAAGAAATGAGGTGGTACATAAACAAGATGACCTAGTTTGAAAGGCATTGTGGATCCTTTGGAGTCTTGTTATATCACCTCAGAAATGTGGCTGTGCAGGACTCATCCTGTTGGTGCACTGACTCCAGTTCTGCCTGTGGAGCACAGGTAGATATTTTGGTGGTCTGGGCAGGGAGCCAGCACTCTTGCCTTAGATAAGCAAATGAAGTCTATGAATAAATAATGTGCATTTTTGCCATGCTGCCAAGCGTCCCATTTCAGCTGGGCCACAGCACAGGGCACATAAAGTTTTGTAATCATCCTTATGCCTGGTGAGAAGGCAGAGGATGCGACAGCAAGATGCACTTACCTGCAGCTGGCTGTGCAGCAACCCCGTGGGAATCAGATTTAATTCTGTGGGCTGCTCCCTTCCCTTCCAGACAACTCCAAAACACAACTGCAGCAAACCCGCATTCTGCATGTGGGCAAATGCCTTGGCAGCAAATCCAGGCTTTAAATTCCTGATTGCCCTGGGGGGGAGGAGAAAGGAGGGCATGGAAGTAAAACCAGCCATTGGAAACTCGGCCCTTATAGAAAGTGTTGTGGTGTGCGCAYGTAGGGGCCGCGTTTGTTCTGTTCTTTGAAGGGTTCTTTTCCTCCATCATTTCTTTTCTCCCTGCAGAAAACCCCGAACGGGCTGCGCTGTATTTCGTGTCYGGAGTGTGCATTGGACTCGTGCTGACCCTGCTGGCCCTGGTGCTCCGGGTGTCCTGCCGGACGGACTGCAAGCGCTCCTCCTCCAAAAAACCTCCCCGGGAGCGGGAGAGCGACAGCGACAGCAGCGACAGCGACGACGACTCGGACACCACGTCGGACCTGTCTGCCCGCAGGCACCGCAGGTTCGAGAGGACTTTGAACATGAACGTGTTCACCTCGGCGGAGGAGCTGGAGCGGGCGCAGCGGCTGGAGGAGCGGGAGCGCATCATCCGCGAGATCTGGATGAACGGGCAGCCCGACATTCCTGGCACCAGGAGCCTCAACCGCTACTACTGAGCCATGGGGGCTCCGTGCTCCTGCCCGGCTCCCCGGGGCTGCCCCACGCCTCGGGGAGGAGAGGGAGGGAGCAATACAACACGGGCATCTCCCTTTCCCATCAGGTGTGCCACCTGGAGCAGCGTGGATGGACAGCCRTGATGATTCCCCATCTCTCTCCCTGACATCACCCCTCTTCCCGGACGCTTTCTGGTTTCAAAGAAGTGATTGCCAACTTGCCAACTTCATTTCCGAGCAGCAGGCAGGGAGGAGACAATGGCAGCTCTCCCGTGTGGGATGTGGCATTGGGCACATCCTGGTGTGAGCGCTCCTTTCTTGGCTGGACAGTGAGGCTCTCCAGGATCTGGTCTCCATTGAGGATTTTTTGGTTTCCCTTTCCCCAGGACTGTGGGAGAATTATGAACAAAATGACAACTCTGGAAAGATGATTTGGGGGAAGGGCATCCTGACCGATTGTCTTGTGACTTCAGAAGCCATGAGATTAACCTAATTACAACCCAACAGCAAATAGGACTTGTTAAGAACTGGGGGATGGGAGGGAGGGGGATTCTTCCATCGTGAAATCATCTCGGTGCTTGGATGTTTGCCATAGTGTGTTCAGTTATTTATGGCTGTCTTTTCATCTTCCTTTTCAATGGGAACTTTTAGTTTTTTTACTGACACCTCAGGGATAAAATCCTATTATTTTTTTGAGTCTGCTCTCCCTGCTGGCCCCTGTCAAACACAACCCAACCCATCTCCAACAGTGAAATTCTGGTAATATAAGAGATGTGTCAGTCACTAGTGAGAAGTTAACAACCTCAAAGAGGTTGAAAAAGGTTTTCTTTTTTTTTAAATATATATATATATATATATTTGAAGATGCTGCACAGGAATGTGCCTTATTCTTTTTTGTTGTTGTTGTTGTTGTTAAACTACAGTTTTCCTATGGATAGCAATGCACAATGTTTTATATATTTTATTAAAAAAAGTTCTAAAAATTTCTGTATTTACCAGAGGAAAACCAACACAGAAGAAGCCATGTCTGACAACAAAATGGGTAATAAATGCTAAATAAACTCTGGTTTGCTTCAATACAGTTGAATTTGCATCCTCACTTTTGGCATAGGTGTTGCTTGAGGGAGACCTCTGGAAGAGTAGCACACCTCTGCAAGCAATCAAGGCTGATGTTTTCTGCATGCAGGGAACTGGCAGCACCTTTTTTTTCAGCTGCAGCCCATCTATCARCTTGTGTGGTGCACATGGGCAGGAGAGCTGAGCAACATGTTGGTTACTTAAGGGGTCACCTCAAGGTGATTTCATGATGCTTTGAGTCTGTYCCCACACTCACATCATGCCTGGGCCAGAAGCAAACATTAAATGAACTGGGAAAAAAAAGTGTTGAAGAAAAGGTGCAATGTTTTAAATGTTTTAGTGCTTCTTCAGTCATACACTGGAGTTTTCAATGGGATGTCACCACCCTCTTCACTCCCCAAGCAGCAGGTCACATCACCTCAGCTGAAGAACTTGGTGTTTCGCACATCTGCACRGCACTGCTGTAGCCTGCATGGCTTTGGGGTCTGCTCCTCTGTCATTTAGGCATGGAAATATTATTTCCAGAATCTTAAGGGTTTGCAAGTAAAATAAAGATCAAAAGCTCTGACTACCCAGAGGTTTTCCCAAGCTTTAAGGAGAGATGGAAATGGGTAGATCTGCCCACAAGATGACTGAGGATGTTATAAGGGATGGTGTGCTGTGCCAAACAGCTGCATGGTGGGACAGACCCCTGGCACTTGGGGCCTTCTTGGCACTCTTTGGGATCACTGGGGCTTTTCCCTTAATGAGGAGAGCGGGTTGGGAGTGCCYACAAATACTCTTCATGGCTTTTGCAGGGTGAGAGCAAAGCTGAGCACCTGCWGCTGCTGGCACTGGCACTCTGAGGTCAGGCTGGCTGGTCAGAGGTGGCTTCACCTGGGAAGGCAATTTGAGCACTGTGGAGTGATTCTGGGTCTGGTCCTGTGAAGATTTGAATGGAAAGGCTCAGTGTTGGAATGGAATGTAATTTTTGCATCTAATATGTAGAAATAAAGCAGGAGGCAGGTCCCAAGCCAAGTGCTTTAGCTGGAATGTTGAACACACTCTGCTGAGGGTGTTGAGGAACAAAGACAGGATGAGGTCAGYGGGGTCAGTTCTGTTGGCCATGTGTTTTCCCCTACAATGACACAGTCCCTCAACCCTAGTGATTCAAGGACAGCAGGTTTTCAGATTTAGAATGCTCTGTCCTGGGACATAGCTTGCAAAACTGATTTWAAAAATGTTATAAATGAATGGATTTATGTGCATGATTTTCCCAAATGACTTTTTGTTTGACTGGAGGAAAGAACAACTGTGGTAAATCTAAGTATACCTGATATGCAACTGTGGGATTAAAATATCTGCTTCAAATGTAAATCACAGCCAAACTCAAGTTGCAAATGGATGAACAATCCTCCCTCAGCATTGCTAGTGCTGCTGTAAATCTTCCAGATGAAGTTTGAAATAAAAAGGAACAGGGTTGAGCAGACAAACCCATCACAGCCTTGCCCTAGATAAAAAAATGTAATTCAAGTACTCTCACTGTCTTCACGAGCAATACCTTCACATACTTTCTAGCTCCTATTTTGTCTCAGGGACTTGCATTTCTAAGAAAACTTTGACTAAAGAAAAACTGCAATCCTTGGAGCTATGGAAAATACTTAAAGTCATTGGGTAGCTATTTCTCAATTTGTCTCAGAAGTGCTCAATAGTTTGTCTAAGGAACAAAACAGTCAAAACTCATAGGGCAAGAGTTTGATGGTTTGTCTTTAGCTCCAGCAATGGAGCAAAATCAGTCTCCTGGAGTATGGAAGAGCTGGATTCACTGGGGGTGGGGTCACATCTGTATTTCTTACCCTGCAAAAGAATATCTTAAGCACACAAAGGTTTGGACTTGTCTGGTTTCCACCTTCTGTGTTGTGCTCAGTGTGCCATGTGAATATTAAAATGCTCATAGAGCCAGGGAGCAGAGAAAAATTGCTTTTCTACAAGCCTACTGTGAATCCCTCTTGTAGGAGGTTATGCATAGCTCTGCTGTCTTACTTCCATCCTTAATTAATTTTTTACATTAAAATGAAATATTATTTCCAGAATAACACTCTTCAAATTCACCAGGACAGATAAAGGAGTTGAAATAAAWTTTTCCTGTTTTCTGAATGAAATTCTTAATTTACATTTTGGGTAAAGAGATGGGTAAAATTTGGGTAAAATGCTGAATTAATTTTCCACGTGGATCTGGTTTTCGTGCCTCAGTTTAACTTTAGAATTTTATAATGGGGATAACAGAGCAATCCTGGACTTGTTCACAGGGGGAACCACATGACATTATATTTAAAGGAGCAGCATTGCAGCTGCCACATGCTGTCTGCTGGACTAAAGGCTTGGGGCAGGTCAACCTTGAGCAGTGAGGTGCCTGTGCTGGACACTTTCACACCTCTTGGAACTGCAGGATACTTGGATTAGTAACCAGAGAGCCGTGCATTTGTACCATGTTAGCTTAGTGAATGAGTGTGATGGGCTGGAAATCTGAGGGTTGCACTCCTGGGAGAAGATGAACACATGGAAGAGATGAGTCAGGTTTTCAGAGCCTYGACTGCGCATTCATTGTCCTCCTGTCTGGTGGGGCAGATGGTTACAGAAGCCATGGCTGTGCATGGAGAGGTGGCAGAGTGAAGGTTGCTCCAGCCAGAACCCCCACCCTTGTGTCCCACTCTCTTCCCATGGCTCCTGACTTCTCAGGGCYGTTTTCCCCTCCTGCCACCATCCGGCCATTGGCACTGACCTCCTTTGAGGACCTGTGTTCAATGTACCCTGAAAATCTCCATAATATGGTGTTTGCTGCCTTTCCCATGTCCACCCTGGTGTTCATATCCTCGATGAATTCCAACTGGGTAATGAGGCATGCCTTTCCCCTCCAGAAACCACGGTGCCACTACTTAACCCCTTGCCTGCCATCCTTCCCAGCGCCCCAGGGGCTACACAAATAAAATGAGCTCCCTGAGCCATGGTACTGCCAGGATGTACAGCATATGCCTGTGGTGCTGCAGGGAATCTGAATTTCCTTTTGTGCTGCATGGAGCWTCTCAAGTTTCTGGAGGTGTCACAAGCAATTAATCATCTAAGACTGGCCCAGAAATCCTTCTGCTCAGAATCACTGTGGAGGTTTTTTCCCAGTGAAGTTTTAATAATCTGATCTGAATTTCTACTGTCCTGAGCTACCCCAAAAAAATAATTCCCAGTGYTGCTTGCCTTTGCATGTACACTCATTAGAAATGGTGCAGCTTGCTCCTTCACACAATTTCCTCTATTTTTTGTGGTTGTCTCAAGGACTCTCAGTTAAATGCAACCAATCAAAAAGGCAGAAATGGTTTTGGTTCCTCACAGGGCAGCTCACCMTTGTTTGCTTTCCTACACCCCTGAGCTGAAGATGCTGGCTTACTCTGAGTGATGTGGTGGTTTAGTAGTATTTAAACAAATATTTAGGGAAATCAGTTGCTTTGGGAGTTTTCAGTTGCTGGGCACTGAATGGATCTATTCCAGTGACAGTGATGTAATGTCACCATTTGGATCCCTGTCACCAGGAGCTTGRGGCACTGGAGTGATGTTACTGGGAATGATCTGTGGGCTGAACCATGACCATGGAAGCTGCTTGGAGGGTGTATGCCATGGGTGCTCTAGGGGCACAGTTGCTCATATCATGAGAGCCAGCCAGTTCCCCAGGTGGATCTGTCCAGAAGGATGGATGGCTTTGTCCTCAAAACAAACTCAAGTGCAACTGGCCCRTGATTTCCCTTGGGAGGTCTGTGTTTGCTGAGGGGAGGGATAAGATACATTCCTTGTTCAAGTTCCTGGAAATATGGACAGAACAACTCCATAGTCAGGTTTAATGGATGCCAACACTGATTCTCTTTTCCCTCTGTCTGATCACTGGTGGGGAGCTCAGGAAGGTCCTCGGAAGGAGGGAAGTGTTGCACCAATGTGCTCCACACTGAACCTCTGATAGGATCCCTTGATTGTTGGCAGTGAGGGACAGGAGACTCCTGCTGCTGATTTACCACACCTGTAAACCCTAAACAAAGCTCCCTGGGGCTGAGGCTTCACCAGGAGCCAGGGGAAAGGGGCCACTCTTTGATGACCAAAGGCTGTTGACACAGTACTGGGCACTGAGGTCAGGACCATGAGCATGGCCAGGCAAATGTCACACCCACCACTCCTACTGCAGCCTGCCAAAAATGGCAAGGTTTCCTGGCCTGCTTCTCTGGAACCAGGTCCTGAAGGACAGAAGGGATAGTCTGATTTTTTGGTGCTAAGACAAGTGTCTGCTAGAGAAGACACTAATTTGGGGGGTAGGAGTAGACTGGTGGTAAGTTGCCCACCTACGTGTACGTGTCAGTGATGGCTTCACACTGTGCACTTGCAAATATGTGGCTGCTTCTCAAACCACCCAGGACTGTCAGAATCATCCAGAAAACATTTCAAAGTCATAGAATCATAGAATATCTTGAGTTGCAAGGCACTCAAGGATCATCAAAGTCCCACTCCTGGCTCTGCACAGGACACCCCACAAGTCACACCCTGTGCCTGACAGCATTGTCCAAACACTTGAGCTCTGTCAGGCTGGTGCTGTGACCACTGCCCTGGGGAGCTGCTCCAGCRCCCAGCCACCCTCTGGGTGAAGAACCTTTCCCCAGTGTCCACCCTAAACATCCCCTGAGACAACTTCAGGCCATTCCCTTGGGTCCTGTCACTGTCACCACAGAGCAGAGATCAGTGCCTGCCCCTCCCTCTCACAAGGAAGTTGTAACTGCAGTGAGGTCTCCCATCAGTCTCCTCTTCTCCAGGCTGAACAGACCAATTGACCTCTGCTCCTCCTCCTGGGCTGAGAGCCTTCACCAATATGGATATATTTTTARTTCCAGAAAATCACCAGCCGATTTTATGTTTTGTTACACCTGCTTTGTCTTTCCACCTTCCAMCCTAGTGAAGAAATGAATTGGTAAAACTAAAGCCTCAGAATCCCTCCCAAGGTCTAAGCAAATGCAAGTGTGTTTTATTTTATTTCATTCTACAATAATAGAATCTGAATAAAGTTCTTGGAAAAATATTCCTGTGGGGATTTTTATTTTTTTTAATTTAAAGGCATTCAGTTTAAAAGAGTTCTCCAAAGAGTATGTGACATTTTCTTACCAGCTGTACTACTAGAGGAACTTCTAATCAGTGGAGAGGGGTATGCTACTGTTCTAGTGCCCAATCCACCATTCTTGGGAAGCATTTTTAATTTTACATGTCCCAGTCCCTCCTATGTTACTCCTTTG
This sequence comes from Cardinalis cardinalis, assembly GCA_014549065.1. NCBI lineage: Eukaryota > Metazoa > Chordata > Aves > Passeriformes > Cardinalidae > Cardinalis > Cardinalis cardinalis. The sequence goes on along the minus strand of JACDOX010000127.1, from coordinate 531,710 downwards.
CTGGGCAACTTAAGAGTCCTCCTCCCATTTCACCCCTAGATTGCCCAGCTATGGCCAGGGCTGTAWTTTGTGGCAGACCACATTCCTGTGGCTGATTTTTCATCCTTTACTTTTCCTAGGTGGCTGGGATCCTGTGCTACCTGTTTTCTGCCAGCTGCTGAGGAAACATTGAGTTATGGCACTGGGCTGGACCCTGGCTTTCAATAGTTCATCTGCCACTTTTGTGTTGAAAAACATGTGGACTGGGGGCAGGGGTGRTGGTGGAAGGGAAAAAATCAAAACCTGGATTTGGATAGTTTTTTCTAATGAAGGACAATGTTCTGAGCAAAGCTGGGTGGYTGAGAAGGAGAGGAAATCCTCTGAGCTTGAACAGGGGAAATGCAGTCTTGGGGGGAACCTGTTTCTGCCAAGGCTTTGTGTCCTTTGCCAAATGCAATCATTGCCCCTTTGGCACATCCTGAGAGCTTCAATCATTTCTCCTGCATAATAAGTTTATGTTTCTGAAGAAAAAACTTTCTGAGGACAAAGAGTGACAGCAGATGGGGAAAAAAGTCAAGTTTCTTTCTTTGTGCTATAAGGAAACACCTTTCCTTTTTCATTATGACTTCATGAAGAAATATAAGCTATMAAGATGTGATGGAAATTGGCATTTAAAAGCCCTGAAATGGGACATCTAAATATCTTTCTTTGCAGTTTCTGCCAAAGCAGTCACTTGGCTTGTTTATTTTCTGGGGGTGTTTGGAGTCTGATGTTACTCTGTATCATGACGGAAACCAAACTCCCCCAGGCACTTTACGGGGATGCAGTGCCATTCTGGAAAAACATCCTTTGGCTTTTGAAAAGGCAGTAACTTGTACATTCCATTTCTTGTAAAAGYCTTTGAAATTCCCTTTTATGAGGAATGGTCCTCTCCTAATTTCTGGTGTGAGGGGACTTTTAAATGAATGGATTGTTTAGAAGGGACAGAAGTAGTTCTCTTTCCTCCTGCATTTTTGAAGCCTCTAGACCACCCAGGATCAGCAAAGTTCAGAGGCATCTGATGGCTTTCCAGAACTGTTCTTTGTATTAATTTCTTTGCTGGCTACTCTGAAGTAGTAGACCCAACTGGACTCTGTGTGTTGCTGTTTCAGGCCACAGCWCTCCTGGGTGTTCAAGCTCCCAAAGTGATTACAGCACCAGTAATGAATCTGCACAGTCCTGGCATCTTTTAAAAGGACAATTTAAGAGAAAAAGTTCAAGAGAGATCAAGCAAACCAGTGTGAGTCAGAACGGGTGACTTTGCATCCAAACCAATGTAGGATTTTTCTCCTGGAACTGGAAGTGGTCTGGCAATGACAAGTTTTCTTCTGAGAACTGACTGAAAAAGTAGAAAAAGTAATTTCTACTGATAGTGCCTGGAAGACAATACATTTCCCCAAACAGCAGCTCCAGAGGATGCTTTTCCTGGGAAGGAAAGTTTAATGCTGTCTGACAAGACCCTGAAAGCTGCCACTCACAATCTTGGAGTGCTTCTGGATACTCCCCTGATCCTTCCTGTAGTAAAWCAGCATCTCAGCAGGCTCTTGTGCCTGGATCTGTGGTCAGGGCTGCAGTCCCAGAGGTGCTGGTCCCTTGTGCACCAGGGAGGACAAACACCAGCAGCACAAGCAGGGATGAGGCTGGTGAGGAGAAGCCTCTCCCCAGCTTGCTTGCTGAGGGCTGGGGGCCACCAGGGAATGGACTCTGGCTCGCTGGAGAGGAGAGGAGAGGAGAGGAGAGGAGAGGAGAGGAGAGGAGAGGAGAGGAGAGGGACCAGAGGAAGAGGTCTGAGAAAGCAGAGAACTTGTTGAATCTAAGCAGTCTGCTTCCCAGATCCTTCTCCCCAACACACAGGCATTCCAAAACCCCTCCCAGCTACAGCCTTCCTTCTGGAGGCTTCTTTGCCTAGTGACATAGGCCATGGAACAGTCTCCACTAGGTTGCTTGTTCCTTTTGGATGAAAGCTCAAGCCTCAAAGCTTTATTTCCAGAACATAAGCCACTTTTGTGGGAATCSACAAAATCAAAGGGTTTTGGGAAAGCTGCAAAAATGGAGGCCTCAGAGACAGCAGAACTGTGATTAGAGCTAAGCAGTAGCCATGAGACAGRTCAGCAGAAAAATTATGTAAGAAGTAGAAAAGTAAGGACAAATAGAACAATGGTCTGTGTATTAACGCTTGTCTAGAATAACTCCCTAAGCTGCAGAAAAGTTTATCTAGTGAGATATTAAGAAGTTCTAAGCTTAATAATGGAGCTCTGTGCATTGTGTTTATTTGTATTTGAAATAAGCAAGCACTGTTTTAACCAAAGGTAYGTGTGCTTATAGTGGTGGATGGAWGTACTGTCAATGTGCTTTTGCTTTGTGTGATTGGTCAAAAAACTTTTAAAGTAAGTTGTGACAYTAAGTTCTTGRTCTGCTGCCTGGGATGTGAGCTGATGGCATCTTCCCATTGTCATAACCATCTAATGAGACTGATGCTGGAAAATAAAACAGCTCAAGATGCATTCCTAGCAGGCCCGTTCCACTTGTGATTTGTACACAGCCCCTGGCCAGTGATAACTTTCAGCAATGAAAACGTTTTCTGGTGAGGAATAAGTCCTCTCTACCTTCCACAAAAGAATAATCTCATTTCTTCTTGGTGTGGTGGAGCTGTATGGCCAACCAGTGGGATGTGATTTACCACAGGTTTATTTATACACTGGCAATGAAATGTGCTCAGTTTTCCAGGATGGAAAAATGCCATTTGAATGTGAACTAATTATATTTACTTCCTTACTGTAAATTGCCATTGAAAAGCAAAAGCAGCAGTGAGAGCAGTCAGTGTTTATGTCTAATACACCCACACAGATCTCCTCCAGTGAAAGAATGAAGGAGTAAATAGTTTCTGAATGAGCCATTTTGATTTGAGCCATTTCTAGTTCATATCAAGCTATTACAGTGACAGAAAAACCCCCATAGTTCTTGACTTGTAATCTGGAATATTTCAATTAAAAATTGCCTAACAGGGATGAAGGGATGAATTGAGAAACCTCATCACAACTAACCCATTTCCACAAATCTGTCTTTCTGTTTGGTGGGGGTTTTTTTKTTGGTTTTTTTTTTTTTTTTTTTTTTTTTAGGAAAATAAATATTTTGCTGAAAACTACTTAGCTAATCCCACACACTAGAGCTGAAACTAAWGTCAGGTCAGGCTGGACATAAAACCAGACTTTTTCAATAACAGCAAAAATTAGGGATTGGAAGAAATTAACATGTGATGATTTCTATGTGAATTTTTWAATTAGTATAGGGGATTTCTGAATTACATTCTTCCTTCTGGATCAGGTAGAAATTCAGAGAAGTTCTTGATGTAAGTGATATGAAAGGGGTATTAGCTCCTGCTAAATGTATAATGTGTGACACTGAGTGTCTTCCGTGGGCTAAATGCAGGGTGTGCTCTGGCCCACATGATGGTGATAGAGCAACCCAGAAACAGTATAGGGCTATCAGTACCCTCAGCTATCAATACCCTGAGCTATCAATGACCTGAGCTATCAATACCCTGAGCTATTGATATCCTGAGCTATCAATGCCCTGAGCTATCAATGACCTGAGCTATCAATGACCTGAGCTATCAATACCCTGAGCTACTGATATCCTGAGCTATCAATACCCTCTTCAAGTGATGGCCCAGCCCATGAGGTGAGACTTCTGTCCCTGAGCAGTTGCTGATCCAATTAATTGAAACTGACTTGTTATGAAAGTTTTCACAGCAGATTTTCCTTTTATTTAGGAGCTGAGAAGCAGAAACCCTGAGTTCACTTTCCTGGCATCATGCTGACCAACTCACTGGAGGCCCTTGGTAGGACCAGGGTCCATCACTGTTTGCTGGAGTTTGTAGCCATCAGTCTCTGAGCTCAGAGAGGAAAAAGGACATCTTGTGTCCAAAGCAGGTTTTGGGGCTGTGAGACATTGGCAGGATGGGAGAAGCTGGTGGCATGGAGCACTTTGCCACCCCTCAGGGATGGGGCCACTCCTCTCTCATGGAGACTGAGGGTGTGGCAGAAGATTATTGTTAGTGAGGAGSTGTCCTGCCCCCCGAAGCTCTGTGAAAGCCCTCCAGGCTGTTTGGATCAGGCATTCAAAACAAAACCAGGATGAGGGCTGACAGCCACCTCTGAGTCCCCCGGGGAAGGATACCATGAAAACAGAGTTACGTGCTCTGGTTCCATGACTCCTGGGGTAACAAGGAAGCTTTTCTTTGCAGGTACTGCTTCCTCAGGCTTCACTCTCTGGAGCTGAGTGCCAACGCCCTATCAAAGCCTATCATGGCTGTATCACTCCTTCTCCCTCTTTGCAGGTCATGGGAGTGTTGGGGTGCTTTGCAAATGGAACATTTTCAATRTGCCTGAAAGGACAGCAGTGTGTTTTTTCTGCCCATTTCAGAGCTGGAGGGGAGGAAAAACAGAGAAAAACCCCATCTCTGCAGCTTTGTTTGGGCATGGCATCATGAAATGGTATTGTGTCTAGTGCCTGGCCACCACCCAGAGAGACTGACCATCAAGTTCAGCAGACAGGACAAATATTAAAAGAACAGAGGAAGGGAATTCAGGCATGCAGGGGGATAACAAACACCAGACAATTTTAGTGTGTAGGTGGGAAAGGACCAGTGCATCTTAAATCTCCTATTTATGATTCTCAACCTTACTTCAGAGGTGCTTACATCTCTCTTGAGTGTATAGCAACAGCCTGTATTGGATATTAAAGATTCAATACTGTGAATAACTGAAGAAACTCTCTGCATCCAAATGCCCTGTGAGATCTGCTGCACTGAGTGTGTTGACTGTGTAGGCATTGTGCTCATTCCAAATGACACAAGAGTTGGGGCACTTGCCTGGGAGAAGGTGGCTCTGGGCTGCTGTAGCTCTGCTCTTAGGCTGGTCAACCACTGATGGAAACAAAGGCCCAGACTCAGATCTCTCTGGTTTCACAACTCTCCTTTAGATGTCCAAGCTACAGGAAAGTCTAAACACCAGAGAGTAATGAGACATAGATTGAAGTCTGTGGAGTGGARCAACCATAAGGCTTAAGACAGGTCCTGTTTAGGTCATGGCAACATGGCCTTAATATATTTCATCAAGCAGAGGTTTTTCCCAACTATGCTTGGGTGGAATAGCACTATCTACTGCTCAGAGCTGAAGAAATCTCAAGATATTTCAGGAGGACTCTAATCAAATTCTCCTTGTGATGATTGTGAGATACTTCCTGAATGTATTGATGCTGTGGAAGATGATATTTTTTATTTCTAAGCAAGGCTCTGAATTTATTGCTGATCCTATGGAAATAACAGAAGCATGAATGCATTCTGGTGTAAATAAAACTACTTAGGGCAAAACAGTTATAAAAGCTGGTAGAACTTCCATTTGAATGTATGAAATATTGATGGCCTGAAGGTCCAGGGAAGTGACTTGCACTGATTAGCTCAGTGCAGGACTCTGAATATTGCTTTGGAGCCATTTATCTCAAAACCAACTATCTCCTCTGAGAGAGGGACCTTTGCAATGTGATTTATAATGGCAAACTTCTAAATACAAGATTGCCTTGGTTGTGAATTTTTTAATCTTTCAACCTTAATTCCATGTCATGTGGTTCTAGTGTCATATTTTATCTTTGGTTTTATTCATAACATGGCCATAATTTCCTTGCTGACCTTCTATCAGTGAATTCATTACATTTCAAAGGGCACATTGTCCTTCACTGCGTCATAGCAGCAGAGGCAAAACTACTTAATGGTGATGTGTATTTAGAGCAGTCATTGGGCAAAGATATTTTATAAACATGACACAGTGAATGGTGCAACAGCTCACCATGCCCTGTAAATAACGAGTGTCTGTGATTTTTCAGCCTACAAATTATTTTGTGGCTCATGTTAGAAAGATCTGAGAATTAGCAGCATTTTTGGTGTCTTTTATATCTAAAGTCCTCACCTTGATTGCTGCTGTAGTAGTTACTCCTTCTGCCTTTGTGCATATGAATCTCTGTAGCACTGAAAGGCTCAGCACCCCAGGCAGAAGCCAACCTTTGCTGTTGCTCTTCCTTTTTGGAGTRAGATGAGGTGATTTATTAATATTGAAGTTGTAGCAGTCTGAAGAGCACAACTCAGTTATTGCTATAACTGCTCATTCTCACATTTCACTCACAGAACTTAGAAACATTTTCAAGATCACTCCTGTTTTCTGTTGCTGGGAGAACTCTTATCCCATGCAGAAAGGAAATCTTCAGCTGCAGAACTGGAAGCCCATTAAAATGCATGCACATGTACACATATGTACAAAGAAACACACAAGTGAGTGATGCCTGATGGTCAGCCACTGCTCTAGAAAATGGGCAGTGTATTCAGCCACAATAATAACAATTTAATTTTACTTTTTGGGGGTCCACCTCAAAGAATTAGTAAGATTTTTTTTKSCYTT
>JACDOX010000127.1:405298-519254 GCA_014549065.1 Cardinalis cardinalis | reverse complement strand
AAAAAAACAAAAAAAAAAAAAAATGAATCACAAACATTCCATGTCCCGAAATAAGCATCTGCAAAATGTCTGCATTAGCATTACTAGTATGAATTTAGTCTGAAGAGACTTTCAAGCCAGAAGGGGCCACTGGATCCACTTGACTATCTCCATGACACAGGGTGTAGAGTTTCACTGAATGATTCCTGTCTTGAGTCTTCAGGCTCTGGCTGAGCCAAAGCAAAGGGAGATAAAAAAGAAAAGATGAATATTTGCAATGGCTTGGATGAGAATTGAGAGAGGAAAACTTGAGAAGWGGAGGGAGATGAAAGGTGAAGCTCCAGATCAGTATCTGAAGGTCACTCACCATATGTTGGTTTAGGGTCTAAGGTGCAGCAATTGACCTGCAAAGCAGGGAAGAAAGTTGTTCTGTCTCTGGCCATCAGTYACTCTGCTCAGGCTACTGTCTCTTCCCATCTTTGACTTACTGCTGGGAGCCAATTCCTTTCCCATTAGCCATCACATTGGAGCAATAAATCTGAATTGTTTCTGGGATCAATTGACAACTGCATGCCGAGAGAGGAAATCCTCTTAATTTCCCTTTTACTGGAGTCACATAGTCCAGATAAATGGAAACTGAAATTAAGGATGGGACTACACCAGAGACTTCAGAGCAGGATGTGAGTTTCTCCAAAACATGGGAGTGTTTGGAGCCAGACTGAGCCAGAGATGAACATATCAGGAGATATATTCTGAACATATCAGGAAATACATTCTGGAAATGAACATATCAGGAAATATATTCTGAATATCTATTTTGGAAAAATTGTCACTGCACCTTGCCAGACTGACAAATCCTGCTGGTTTCACTGGATGTCCCTGCAGACATAGCTCAGAAATGCCCCATTAGCTTTTTCTTCTACTTGAGAGTTCCCCTCCTGCTCTGTTCCTCTGTGGAAGGTCTCACAGACAGCTGAGAATTAATGGGAACTTTTGTGTTGCAGATACCAGGCTGAGACTCCATGGTCAAACCATTAGACTAAATCATCAAACACCAAACTTCTTCATCACTCATCTTGCTTCATTAGGCTTGCAGTTTAGTTGAAAACCACAAATGGGAAATGGAGATAAACCAAAAAAATGGGAAAAAAAAGGAAGAAAATGGACGTTTTTGCAGAGGCATAAATTAGGGAAATCTGTTGAGAGGTTCCTTCTGACTCTTTTTCAGAGTATAATTGGAGACAGTTTCCTTATCCTCACAATGCATAGGTGGTCCAAATGAGATTCAACCCCTCCTGGTGCCAGACTGGTATCCTGATGAACTTTTTCCCTGCCTGGGCAATGGGAGGGTCTGGCAGCTGTGAGGGTGTCTGCCACAACTCCTGGGCTCTCAATTTATCCTGCTACTTAATAGGGCCCCGTAGTGGGGGACARTCTCAACCCAGCTGCAGCAGCAATCTAAATACCCACGGCAGGCAGGAGAACCAGGACTTTTATTCCTACCCTATAGAAARGAAAGGAAGACCCACAAGGTGACAACCACCTGTGTCCAGGCTGCATCCAGAGCAGGTGGGCTGCAGGGAGGGGGAGAAATCTGTCYCTCTGCTCTGCTGAGACCCCACCTGCAGTGCTGCATCAGCTCTGGAGTCCCCAGCACAATGAACCTATTGGAGAGAGTCCAAAGGTAGGACAGCTCTGTGAGGGAAGATRGTTGGAGGGATGAAACACCTCTGCTGTGAGAAAGGCTCAGAGAATTGGGATTGTTCAGCCTGAAAAAGAAAAAGCTTCAGGTGTCCTAATTGTGGCCTTCCAGTACCTGAAGGGAGCTGACAAGAAAGAAGGAGACAGACTATTTACAAGGGCCTGGAGTGGTAGGGTAAGGGGAAGTGGCTTCTAACTGACAGAGATCGGTTTAGATTGGATATTAGGAAAAAATTCTTCCCTGTGAGGGTGGTGAGGCACTGGAATAAGTTGCCCAGAGAAGTTGTGGATGCCCCAGAGATGTTCAAGGCTGGCTTGGAAGGGGCTCTGAGTAACCTGAGAAGTTGGAATTAGATGATCTTTGGTATCTCCCAACCCAAACCATGCTGTGATTCTATGAGTACATTGGGTCCAAACAACTGGGAGGACTCAGCAAACCAGAGCCCCACGTTCCTGCTGGCAAAGCAGCACTTGATTGCCACTGGTATGTGTGGAAGTTCAGTGCCTGCGTGTTATTGAAAGCAACAAGCTGAAATATGCCCTGTCCTGAGCTAACCTGCAGAGCCCTGGCCCAATGCCCAGTGCAGGGTCACCCTCTGCTGTTTGGTTAAGCCCAAGTTTCTGTGTACACAGACCCAGTGGCACTCAGATATGGCCATGCTGACATGCAGGAGCAGATCAGCCTGAACCTTTCACCCCAGCCTCTGGTAGCACTAAGCCATCTCATGGCCCCTGCTTACAAACAGGTCCTTTTTTCCCCCCTGCAAGAAACTCCTGTTCAGTGTTTGGTCCTCTGGAGCTGCTATTCTGCAGTGCTGGTTCTGTTTCACTTCAAAAGCCAGCAAGAAACATTTCCCTAGTGTCCTCTCTATGCCTACTGCAATTTATTAAGTTATGCTTCAAACATTTCAGATCACAGTTGGGCTGCAAGGCATTACACAAAATAGGAGCATTTCGTTTGCAGAGTGCAYAAGATGTTTCTTTGCTCATGGGATTCTTTGTGATGTTTGGCGTGTCTCTCATTCAGTTTATATTGATGGGCAAATATCCTGGTTCTTTTATTTTGATGTAGATTGTTTCCTGGACCAATCCCATATTTTAGTTCCATAATAGGAGAGTGGGTGGAAGCAAAGAAAGTGATAAAATCTCCCTTTGCTGCTAGTGAATTTCTGAGATGTTTTCTTCAGCTTAAGTTTTGGGGGGGTTTTATATTGTGGTTAGGAGTCCATATTTAGTGCCACACTGTTGGATATTGAAGAAGACCTGACCAGGTTTTGCTTTGGTTAGGAACAGGAGGATGCCTGGAAGGCAAAAAGGTTTCACTGAAGTTCATGGGTATGTCCAGTGTGGAGGGAGCATGTGTCCACATGGACACACTGGAATTGCAGGGAACTGACTTTACTATGTGTAAAAATCATCTGTCTTCTGGTTTGGGTTGAGATTTGGAGAACCTTTTTCTCAGAGCTGGGCAGCTTGCAATGGGATGGCTGCAGAGGATAGGATTCCTTGGCTATTAGGAAAAATTTCTTCCCTGTGAGGGTGGTGAGGCCCTGGCACAGGTTGCYCAGAGAAACTGTGGCTGCCCCATCCCTGGAATTGTCCAAGGCCAGGTTGGATGGGGCTTGRAGCAACCTGGTCTAGRGGAAGGTGTCCCTGCCCATGGCAGGGAGTTGGAACGAGGTGATTTTTCCTGTCCCTTCCAACCCAAACCTTTCTATGGTTCTGTGATTTRCCCCTCTCTGTGTTGAATCCCCTTTGCATAGACACCTTGGCCACTCATCTGGCAGTGCCTGAACATTCCTGGCATCACAAAATCCTGGCTTATAGGGTAAAACAGTGGCAAATTCAGCTTGCTTTGAACACCAGGCTGTGATGACACAGAGGCAGCTTGGCAGTGCTGGACAGGGCAAAGAGCACAGGGTAGCAGATTTTTCAGGTGGGCTCACTGTCTGACCTTGATCAACAAGGCTTTGGCACAGATTTCTCCTGCTCAGTGCGGGGTGGAAGCCAAAACAGAGTTTTTTGAGGCTGCCCTCAGATGTAGATGCACCCCATGCTTGCAAACATCACTCTTGGATGAGGCAAAATGCATCCCCCAAAACTTGCTTTGCTCACCCGAGCTCAGAGGGTCATATCCAAACATCCTTGCTATGTGGGAGAYGGGACAAAAGGAGGACAGTGGCTGAAAGCTGTGCCCAGGCACGGTGGCCTTTCCTCAGGCTGCTCTTTTGGAGCTGCTGAAGTTCACAGAGCTCTGCTGGGGGGAAGAGGAGTGAGGGGGATGTGAGTGAGGCTGCCATGTGGGGATGTGTCTAATGCTAAACACATGCACTGATCCTTCCAGTGATTCACTGGAGAGCAGGAACGTCGTGCTCCTGGTGAGCCGGGGCAGGAGGGGCCTCACGTGTGAGCTGAAGCAGAGCCAGGCCCATGATGGAGCCCAGCAGAGGAACTTCCGCGAATCAAAGGCGTGCGTGTTTATTTACAGAGCTGCCAGCAGCAGGGGAGCCGCCCCAACAAGCTCATAAACATATTTACAGGGCTTTCACAGCAAGGTTTGTAAGGAACAATAAAGCAATCACTCAGCACCTCTGCTTAGGAGCTCTTTATGGCAAGGAGTCCTACCCAGAGCTGTGAGGCACTGGCTGAGGCCTYGGGCCCAGCCTGCTGCACTGAGCTTTATTGCTTTTCTCTTCCGGAAGCTTTCCCAATTCCCTCTGCTCCTGTAAGGAGATGATCTGTTCTTTAGCTCAGCTGGGATGGGGATAAGGATAACTTGGCTGCCCTTCCTTCTCCAAGGGGTGGAAAAGCATCTGCCTTCTACATGTCTTTGAGTTTCCACATTTTTGCAGATGTGTGAGCACCATGTCCAGTCTCCTGTAACCATCTGCTCTCCAAACACCAGCACTCACCAAGGAAACCCCCGGGTGCTCTCCCAAAGACTGTAAATCCATGGCACTTGGTGCTTGCATTGGTACTTTACCAAACATCGTATACCCATGGCAMTTTACTTCACCTCTGGGCTCAGAAGAGGAACCAGATTAGACTGTTCTAGTCAAGTTTTCAAGTCCAGGGGATACTTTCTTTCTGCATTGTTTTCCTTGAGGGTGTCCTGATGCCAGAGGTAGAAAATGCCCCAGGACTTGGCATCATGGTTACAAATAGGGCCAGGAGGAGTGGACTGAACAATGCAGGAGCACAAAGGAAGGAGAGCAGAAAAACCAAGGGGCAGGACTGCTTTCCTCCTTCATCCATCCCTGAGCTGCAGGCCATCAAAGCACACACTGTGCTGCCACCTCAGCTTGGCCAGCAGCCTCAGCTGCAGCCTGAAGCCTTTGGAGCCTGTGCAGGGCTCCTCCCTCTGCAGGGCACGAGGGTCGAAAGGGACTGTGGTGGTATTTTTAGCAAAGAKCACAAAAGTATGTGGGAAGGGTCATGAGTTGTCCTGTGGAACAGCAGATGTTTCCCAAGACATCACGTAGGAAGGCTGATGGTCTGGAGGAGGATTGCTGCCAGGCTCGGGTATGGGTGGAGCCCCTGGGAAAGGGCTGGTGTCTCACTGCCTTCGAGGGCGAGTGCTTGGAATGAAAACAAACTGAAGGGTTTTAGTGGTCCCAAACAAGAGGCAAGCTGGGYCCATTGCAATTTGGATATTCTCCATTACTGACACAATTCAGTGCCCCATTTTATTTTATTTTGTTTCTACGGCATCCAGCTAGTAGCATGACCTTCTTAGACCTTTAAAAATGGCCTCTGTGTGAATAGGAAGAAGGGACTTTGGCCAAGATTTTTATTCTGACTGCAAGCTGAGGAATCATTTGGGTTATTGGGCTAGTGCTTGGTTTCCTGAACTGGTTGTTGCTGCTCTTCTCTTTTTGGAGAAAAATGGGGTGGTGGCAATTCTTGAACCKAAGGCTGGAATCAGAGCTGGGAATGAGAGGTTAAGGGCAGTGCAGAGGCTCCAGACTTAGACRAGTCTAGTCCTGGCTTTGTGAGTCATGGTCCTGCTGGGAATTTGGGTTCAAGCTCTGGGTAGTCTCCTCTAGCAGCCATGGTTCTGTGCAGAGCCAGCTTATGGCATACTTGAGCAGAGAATCATATAATCATTAAAGCTGGAAAAGGCCTCCAAGGTCATCTGGTCCAATAATTAACCCAGCACTTCCAAGTCCACCACTAAACCACGTCCCTCAGTGCCTCATCCACATCTATTAAATACCTCTGGGATGGTGACTCAGCCTGTTCCCTGGGAAGCCTGTTCTAATGCCTGTCAACCCTTTCAGTGAAGAAATTTTTCCTAATATCTAATCTAAACCTGGTGCAACTTGAGGCCATTCCCTGTTGTCCTGTCCCTTGTTACCTGGGAGAGGAGACTGACTCCCACCTGGCTCTTGTGCTTCATCTGTTTTAGTCATCTGCAAAACCCTTGGGGGCTTTTTCATTCTGCATTTTGGGACTGTTACTGCAGTTTCCAGCTAATAGTTCTTAGATGACAACTAATGTCCATGGAGTCATATATGGGAGTTTGGGAAATGCCAAAAAATTGCACTGTTTTGAAGGTCCCTTTCTAATTTGGCTTCAGGGTTTCAAGACATCTGTAGGTGTCTGCAATTTCCAGTTTCTAAGTATCTAAGCAACCTGAGCAAACTCACAGTAAATCACTAGTAAAGCACTATCAGAGACACATCTCTTGTCCCTGATCTTTGCAGGATCAAATGACCTTTCAAGATCCCTTCCAACCCAAAATATTGTATTGTTTAATGAATTTGGATGCCCTTAAAGAAGCTAAATATGCCAGAAGTTTTAAGATGAGTATTGACTACAAGCAAGGGTCTTATACACCATGTGGATGCGTTCTTTTTGGGAAGACAATTTTCCATTAAATTCTCCCAAAAATATTGGAAGTATTACCAGTGTTAAGAAATGGTAAAGTCGTGTTTGGAAAAATATCCTGAAATCCTGGTGTTTTTTTCTTTTCTCCTTCTTTTTGTTTTGTTTTGGTTTGTTTTTTTTTTTTTAATGTTGCCTTTATTTTGAATTATTACTGATATGTTTGATGATTTGGAGGTTTTGCTTTCATTGCTTTGCTGGGGTTTCCCTTGTTTTCCTGCATTTTTCATTGATTGGCTTCCAGGGAAGTGAGGAGTGGGTTATTGATGTGAAGAGTATCAGAGACTATTAGATTAGAGCTGTTCAAAGGGAAACAATTTGGGCAATTTCTATTCCATTAKGAAATTTAGAGCATTGTATTTTCATCCCAGAGGGGACTGGAAAGAAAAAAAGATGAAATTGTGAGAAATTTTTGCTAGGGAAAATTGTCTTGTTAGCTGCTTCACCCTCTACTGAGGATTCCATTAAGTTCTGAAGGAGCAAACATCTTCTATTGAATGTCACCAGTCAAGGATTTCCTTGGAGGCTGCAAATGCCTCCTTAAGAGCTTGAGAGCTGCTAAGACAGGTCTGCAAGTGTTGTTGAACTGGAGGTTCACATTTTACAACCACTGTTTAGAAGTCCCTATTCTTACTCTGAGAACCCTTGCAAATATTTTAGGAGCAAGAAGATATTTGGTTAAGCAACCAAAAACACAAAGCTGCATGGAGGTCGTGACCCCTCAGGTAGCAGCTTGCTCACTCCAGGGTTGTATGAAGTGTGATTTAAATTAAAAAAAGATAACAAATTGTTTCCTAAGGTTTGTTGAGGCATTGATATATCCTTTCTCCTCCTTGGAATGAGAGCACAAGCCAAACAAAGGTGAGAAAATACAGTCCCCCTGTGCATCTCTTCTGCAGAGGAGAAGAATAATTGTTGCCTAAATTCAGTTTAATCAGCACTCTGTCCCTTGCTCCCAGGCTTTGCTCTGTATCAGCCAACCGTAAAGCCCTAAAGAATGGGGAAAAAAGTTATTTTTGGCTTTAGAATTGCATAATCCTTCAGGTGAGGTGTTCAGCAGATGACAGAGAGGGAAGCAGTGGAACTGGCTGTACAGCTCATCCCACTGCAGAGCTGAGCCCCGAGAGCCCTGGTGTTAATGGGCTGTAGCACATAGGAAGTGAGCAGGGTGAGTGATAAGGTCTGGATCTGGGCTCTGACAATTCCCCCAGGTGCCTGAAAGATCCAGTGTTTCTGCCTGAGCTGTTAAAGGGTCTGCTGCAGAAGACAGACTGCATGATGATTAGAACCATCTGTTCTTCACTCTTGCCACAGCAAATTCAATATTAAGGGCTCACAGGCCTTCTAATGGGGTCCAACCCCCCCTATTTGCTGATATATACCACATGTAGCACATCCATCTCTGACCAGCTTCCTCTGGCCTCTTGGTGGCCTGGGGCACATACCAGGCAAGAAAGACTGTAGAGTGCTCTGCCAGTGGGTGACAGGCCACCAAACAGGATCAGCAAACTCTGCAAGCCCTGGAGTAGTGATGTCCTGTGTGACTCTGCCCACATTCACTGAATCCTTTGAACAATGTCATTCATGGCTGGAGCTCCTCTTGCTTATTCCTGTCACAAGAGGGAACCCATGGTACATGGCTTGCTCATGGCCAAAGAAACCACCTGGGAATGTTGTTTCCACCTGGAATACCTTTCCACATTTGACTATCAGAGCTAGGATCTGATAGGAAAGRGCCATATCTCTGTCTCCAAGTCTGCAATGTCAGGCTAGTCATAGAATCACGGAATAGTTTGGGTTGGAAGGGACCTTCAAAGAACACCTAGTCCAATCACCCTGCAATGACCAGGGACATCTTCAGCTAGATCATCTTGCTGAAAGTCCCATCCAACCTGGCCTTGAATGTTTCCAGGGTTGGGGGGATTTCTACAACATCCCTGGGCAATCTGGGCCAGTGTTTTGCCATCCTCAATGTAAAAAACTTCTTTATATCTAATCTAAATTACCCCTCTTTCAGTTTGAAACCATTACTGCTTGTCCTAGCACAATAGGCCCTGGTAATAATTGTCACCAATAATTAACACCTTTCTTGTAGACCCTCTTGAGGTATGGGAAAACTGCTATAAGGTGTCCCCAGACTCTTCTCCAGGCTGAACAATTCCAACTCTCCCAGCCTTTAATCATGAGTAACTGTGTTGTGTCTCCTTTATTCAAAACAAAACAAAACAACAACAAAAAAAACCCAAACAAAATCCAAAAAACAATCAAAAAAAACCCCAAAAACCAACCAACCAACCAACCAACCAACCAAACAAAAAAGAAACCAAAGAAAAGAAATTCATCCAAGAGGAAATTTACCCAAGATGTCTAAGTTTTTGGCTGCAGGAAGCAACATATCTGTTAGCATGGTTTTGACCATGCACCAGTGTGGTTCCTTCTGTTCACTGCTGACTTCAGGTGGCCCCTGTTGGTGGTACCACTGGGGTCTGTGGAAACCCCAAGAKCTTTTTCCTATTTTGTGTTTGCCTGCCTGCCATACCAGCACTTTCTGCCTCTGTGTTTCTGTCTTTGCACCCTTCTCCAGCAGTTCCCTGGCAGGGATATCCAAACAGAAAATCCTCTGCTCTGCTGCTCGTGGAAATGCCCTGTGCAATAGATGGCTCTGATCAACCTGCAGAATAGCTGACACTCAAGAGAAAAGCCTGCTCCCAGATGCATAAATATGGATTATCTCTAGTCCAGGGGGARTAAAAAGCTGTTGGTCTGTGCTGTGCGTCATGACAACACCCCTCAGAAGCCACCTGGACACCCAGGGATCCAAAGTGTGGAAACCAGCACTGCAGGAAAATGATGCCAAGAGATTACAAAAAAAATAGAAAATATCAAAATTCAGTGCTTAGAGGAAGGCAGAGATCCATATACAGGCACCTAAATGAGTGATTTCACAGCTGAAGGTATTGAGCATCCAAAGTGGCCATGAAAGAGGATGATATAAAACTGATGTGCAGATTCAAACAGAGCTGAACACCCACYTGATCGTTTTCTTATCTGCTAAATCATAGCTTCTATTGCAAAATAATTAGTATCCCTGTACTTAATGCATGTTATTCAACAGAGCAAATTACTYTGTTCCCCTAGGTCTTATTAAGAGCTAAAAGCAATTTTCAGCAAGTTACCAGGTTGAGAAGGCTGTGGCTGTGACAGAAAACATGAGAAACTGTTTCTTAGCTCATAGAGAAAAACGTCCATGATTTTAATTATTAAGTTTCACCTGCTGCATTATTTTTTGTAGTTCAGTGGTTTAATAATAAACACTTTYCCCTGTTTGATGATCCAGGCTTGGCACTGAAGAGAAGTGGGTAAGATTAAAAATGAGTGAATTCTAGTTAGATTGAGCATCTTCTAGCCTGCCTTGGGCTTTCCACTGACTTACTGACTTAAGAAAGCCACTCATTCATGATAGGGTTTAGATCCAGCAAGAATGACTGGCTATGCCTCTAAAGCAGTGCAAATTAAAACAGGTATCTGTAGGGACAGCTAAATGCTATGTCAGCTCTCATTTTMCTGGAGAACAGGATTTTCCCACACCACCTTTTTCTGCCCAGCTGCTTTGAATTAAAGCCAGCTCTTCATGAGCCCATTTTTCTCTCCTGGTACCAGTGTAAATCAAAAGCTAACCCTGTTAATGTCACTGGTGTAAAATTGGGGGAAATGAGAGAAGAATTAGCCTGGGAAAAATCTAATTTGCTTCTAGTGCTCTGTCTTTCCAAGTTCAATCTAGATTAAAAATATTCACCAATGTATACAAATGGGAAGCCAGCACAGCACACCATCTGTCTGGGAGTGGAAAAATCAGGACTTTTTCTCTACCTCCCAGACTTTCTATAAAGCAAACAAAAATGGACAAGGCACTTCAACAGTTTCATGCTAAGAAAGCACAACAAGAAAGCTGCACAGTACTTAGGGATTGCAGTTGAAGGCATCTGGTACAAGCCAGGCTTTGGAGTTAACTGAAACCTGGGACCTGCAGGGTTAATGTGTGTTTATATAAGCAACAGAAGCTGTCATTTTAGTTCTCTTCCATGAATATTTGCTGTGGCCCACATGTACAATAGAGCTCTTTTCAGAAATGACATAATGTAGTGTTTTACAAAAAANNNAAAAAAAAAAAAAAAAAAAAAAAGAAGGGGTGAAAGTTTCCATTTCATCCTGCCAATGGGAAATGTGTCTTATGTGCTTCAACAAATTACTGCCTGGAGGCAGAACAAGCTCTTTGTAATATTTTGGTGCAAAAAACAGGTGCCTAGTCATCCATCCAGCAGGGTGTCACATAGCTGTGTCCTCTGGAGAGAGCTGAATGCCTTTGAACTTTCTTTCCCAGCAGTGCTGCTGCATGGAGTTGTACTCTAGAATGCCATTCCCCTCTCAGGAGGTCTGCAACAGCTGCAGCACATGTTTTATGGGTTCTGCAGAAAGAAATAGTCCCCCAGAAAATACAGTAGCTACATTCAGGTGGGTATTTTGCTCGCCAGTGTATTCTTCTGACAGCCACTGACAAATGTGAATGCTGTGGTTGTAACAGGGCACACTCGGTGCATCTTTCTCCTTATGAGGAGCTTGACTGCAATAAGTTACATTTTCAAACAGAGTTTGGTGAGCTGGAGAGGGGAGGGGACCAATATAAGGAGTTTAATGCCTTCCATGAGGAATGCAAGGGATGCTTGACATGGAGTACATATATTTAATGCCATGTCTCTGTGGGACAAAGCAGTGCTCCTGAGCTAGAGTCATCCTAGGGACTGGAAATCCACAGAGAAAATGAGACCAGATCCAGACACTTCCAAGCCCTGAGTCACACAAACTCGTCAGCTCTTGTCTGCTTCATGGAAAGGTGAATTTGCCTGCAAAGCAGTTATTCAGGCAGCTGGGCTGGGTGCTCCTGATCCAGCCTGGCCTCACACTGCATGTGATGGATTCAGCCAGAGGGAGTGGGATGGCATTTACCAGAGCAAAGTTAACCCATGGGAATATACTGAGGGGTTCATATCACAATGGAGAAAACCACCCATCCTGTTCTTTCTGATGTTTTTGTGTAAATAAATACCTAACTTGGAAGAAAGAGATGCTGAATGAAGTGAAAATGGTCTTTGAAGTCTCCAAGGACAGAGTTGTTTGAGTAGTCGTGATCTAAGTACATGACTGGGGCAGAGTTTGTGGACAGAGATCTTAACTGGCCCTGCAAGACTTGTCTCACTCAAAAMTCACAGCACTTAACATTCCTGTCAGTAAACCAGCCCTGATCTCTCATTACTGGGTCACAGAGTGGGAAGGAAAATCCTTTCATCTTGCTATGGCTCAACTTGATTTTCCAAGTTTCCAGTGGATTACTGAAGTGACTGATGGTGCAGCCTCAGTGATCTCTACCAGCCTTCCCTTGCACAGCTCCATGGAACTAAGAATTGACTCCTCACTGAGGACAGCTATTGGATAATTTGTATTTCTCCTTGTCCCACTGTGTCTCCCAGTAGAATGCATTTCTCAGGGAGAGCTGGCTTTCTGTTTTTCTGCTTTGAAACTTCATTTTTTTAACCCAGCCTGGATCCAGTAGGGCCGGTTGTTTAAGCTTTATTTCCATGAAATGGTTGTTACTATGACCTTCTTAAGAGCTCTGAAAGCTTGTGTTTTCTGATGTTTTCTCATAAAAATTTTGGTTCTCTCACTCTCCAACATTTTACACAATATAAATTCATAGTCATAGAGTGGYTTGGCTTGGAAGGGACCTTAAGGATCATCTAGTTCCAGTCAAAGTTMTTAATTGTTAGGTATTTTTCCCAGTTCTTGAATCARTGGCCCTTTTCTGTGCTTGCTGCCATTGCTTTTTCAACATGGTTTTAAAACCAACTATGTGCAGCCTTCTTTCAGCCATCTGTAGATAGGTATCTCTGCTTAAATACTTGCCCATCAGATGAAGGTATCTCCACTCTCCTGTTCAGACTCTCTTGAGTTTCAGCAGACCATCTAATTAAATTTCACAAGACTTCTATCAAACCAATTCTTGTTAGAGCCTTGTTTTCATGTGGCAAAAATGTGGGTGAGCAAGTGAYCTGGCCAAGGTGGAGGCCAGGCTGGTGCCTAGCGGTCCCTCCTCTCTGGCTTAGAAGGCAGGGTTGCCCACATGCCCTTTTGCCTTGAACTCCAGCCCAGTGACATGTTCAGTTCAGARACAATCCATTTTATTGCTCTCCCATGTAAATAAAAGCTGCATATCGCCACTGGGTGACAAGCAATTTCCTCCTACTCCCACACGTATAATAAAGGAGAAAAATTGCAGATGACATCGCTGTAGACTGACATAGAAAACAGCAATTTATGTATTTCCCAGGGGAAAAAAAAGAGAAAGGTTAGGGAAGACTGTGCCTCCCTATTAAAACTGCAGCTGCACATTTCCAGTGCAATGCTGTTCTTGCAAAACATTTCTTGGAAAGATACCTTAATTTTTATTGCCCCATGACACCTATGGAAGGAGGGAAGAGGAATAAATCTGGTGGCAAAGTGCACCCCTTAGTGGGAATTGCTGCAGCCACCATCACAGGCCTGCCTGGGAGCTCTGAACTGATTTTTCATGCTCTTTGCTACACACTGGGATGCCCAGACCCAAAAACCTGCAGACCTCAAACCTGATTCTCTGTCATCTTCCTCTCTGGATGTAATAATGTGTCAAAACAAGACAAGTCTACACAGGGGTAAATGTGGGGATTCAAMTGTGAAGCCTGTGAGTCTCACTTGAGTTCCCCTTCAGGCCAGCAAAGAAATCCTCAACCACTGAAATTGGACTCTGAGCCTCACCTGAGCCATGCCAGGCCCAGATTAGTTTGGTGCAGAATTAATATTTTCATTGCTAAAAAGAATCTGCCACTCCCATGTGCTGGTAATACAACATCCTTCAAGGTTTACCACAACAAAATGATGCTGCTCTTTTCTGTCTGTGTCTTGACTGTGTTGTGCCTGGTACTCAGAGCAAATTGATGCCATTTAGTTTCTTTGGAAACTTCAAATATTTTTCATCTCCCCTAACTTTAGGCGTCGATCAGGAAGACACACATGTGAAATCCTTRACTCACATATGAAGTATTTAAAGTGGGGGTCCTTTTCTAGTACCTGGAAAGAAATGCAGCTTTGCTGGTGGTGCCAGTACTGTTCTATTTCAGATACCTTCCTCAGGCCAGGAGGAACCACCTCTGTTCCCTTCATTTGACTATAAAATATCTTTGGCCAGTTCTGACAACATTATCTACAGATAAATCCTGCTCCCTGTGTACCAAAGGTCAGTTTAAGGCTCTCGAATTGTTTGTTTTATACTCCACTGAGAAGGGCCACTCAGGACAATAAAGTATGGCAAAAAATTAAAATACAATGAATAAAGGAGGCAAGAGATCAAAGATCTTTTAACAGAGAAGGACATTCAGCTAGCCCAGATTGCACTTAATTAATAATAATAAAAAACCAATGTTTTCTGTCCCCATCTTGTCTGACCATAAGGCAGCACAGCCTCTGCAAGAATAGCCAGTGGGGTCTACCTGCAGCTGGCTGAGTCCCTCTCCACCAAAGCCTGGACCTCAGAGCAAAGTAATTGTATTATTCCAGGGAAAAGCCCACGGCTCCATCTAGAGGGGAGAAAGAAATACTGGAGCTTCTGGATTGTGGTGTTTTATCTCCTTCTGTGAGGAGTGCTGTTACCTGAAGGATCAGATGGACATGGAGTAGGCTGGAGGGAAATGGAAGGGCAGGTTTTTGAGGCTGGAGAGGGAACTGTGAGAGGAATAAAACAGATCCAATTACTTTTTCTGTGGCTGCCTTCAATCAATAATGCAGCGGCTCAAGGATTAGATTTGAAACAATCTGTCTGGAGATGATGGAAATGTTGCAGGCAAAAAAATATCCATGGAAGTCATCCTCTAAAGATGTACCAGGCTCTTGAAAAGTCTGAACAGTCTCTCTGTTTCTTTCCAGCTCTTTCACCTCCAAAGTTTCAGTAAGTTTACTGAAAGGGTGGTGATTTCCTCCAGCAATCCTTCCCACCTGTCCTTTGGTGACATCCGTACCCTGTTGTGGCCCTTTTCCTGCCTCCATTCTCCAGGGCGCAAAACATATTTTCACCTTTCTAAGAAGCTCTGTTATAATCAAACTGTGGCCAAATGCCAAWATTAGGTGTTGGGAATTCTGTGGTGTGAAAACCAGTAACATTGTCAGGATCAGCTGGTATCTTGTGTTTATGTCCAGTTTACAAATGAGTGATGTCATCTGTGCTTGGCTGCTTTTCAGAGCTTGTGCATCTCAGGATAAAAGTTGTTAGCTATCCTACACTGTGGCATCAGTCATGCTCACAGCTCTGTGCACTTAAAGCTGCTGTGGGGTGCTGTGCATCCCTGTGTGGGTTCTGTCTGCAGCCCTTATCCCATGGCAGTGCCCCTGCTCTGGTGTTTTGGGAAGGACCCAGTGTGGGCCCCACTTAGCCAGGAGAAGCCCAGATCAGAGGGGTGCAGGTGGGTGTGGGTAGGCTCAAGACATTTCAGCCCCATCCACAGCAACAGAACCTCTGAACCCAGCAAGATTCACTTTGTCCAGAGCTTCTCTGCAGAACTGTGTTGGTGAAGCTGGAACACCCATCCCTGTGATGCCCAAGAGACACCACAAAGGGCTGGTGCAGAGGGCAGAGCTCTGTGCTCCTGCCTGGTTCCATCTCCGTGCTTCAGCCCAGCTCAGCAGGTGCAATTTGGGTGGGAAAGCCAAAGGCCTTGCCTGTGAATAGGGACCTGGGTCCCTTCTGCTGGCCAAGGTGTGGAATGGAGAAACCACCCTCATCACAGGAGGGTGAGGAGGCTGGCAAGGCTSAGAGAGGGTGGTAGCAGTTCTGGGGGTCCCTTCTGCATCGCAGGAAGTCACGCCTTCATGTTGGCACCCCAGCTTTTAGCTTCAGTGTGCTATTTGCTGGTACTGACCTCCAAAAGCTCTGACCAAATGGAACAATACCACAGACACACAAAAACTCTTCAGACAAAAAATCAAAGGATCACAAAGATCGAAAAGTCCTCCAAGATCAAGTCCAGCCTTTGAGCGAATACACCTGTGCCCTCTAAACCATAACATGAAGTGACACATCAACTCATTYTCTGAGCACTTCCAGGGATCCATCACTTCCCTGAGGAGTCTGTTCCACTGCTTTACCATTTTTACAATGAAGAAATGTTTCCCATTATCCAGTCTGAACCCCTCATGGCACAACTCGAGGCCATTACCCCTTGTCCTATCAGACATCTTTCAAAGTATTAGAGGGAAGAGGGAAATTGGTAGGGTCTGGATGATCGATGACCTTAGAGGTCTCTTCCAACCTCATTATTCTGTGATTCTGTGATTCTCCCTCCCCGTGTATTTTTGCTCTGTCCCATCGGTCCGGTGGTGGAGGCAGACTGAAGTGCTGGGGCWGCATCACCACACGGTGGCATGAGCTCTCTTCTGCTGCTGGCCCTGCGCTGCAGCACCGGCGCTGGCGCTGCTGCTCCTCCAGCCCAGAGCGTTTGGCTGCCTCCTGAAAAGCGAGGATGGAGTTTGCAAAGGCATAGGCAGCTGCAATTCCAATCAGAACTGCGGTTCCACTTTTCCATCACTTTAGAAGTGTGCAGGCTTGAAGAAAGTATGAACACCACAGAAATATTGCTGAGCTGACATAAAATATTCTGGTGTGTGTGTGCAGTCAGATCTTTTCTGCATCTGCTCATCAATGGTATGTTCAACACCAGGAGAATTATGAATACATTTATTCCAATCCTACATTCATTTGTTTYGCTTTCCTTGTCCCATAGTCTTGCTGATGCAGGCAAAAGTCTTTGGAACATGTGTTAAATACATCTTTGCACCGAGGGGTTTTGACGGTTTGGTCCCACTGCAGTCTGTGTGTCAAATGAGGAGACAGAATCAGTAAAGCACAAGCTGCTGAACAATGTTGTAAAAGTTTTAATGCTGGAACTCGTGCTGATCTTAGGATTATCTCTAAATCATCTTCAGTAGATGGATGCCAATCTATCATTTTATTTAGTGATGCTGCAAAAAACTTCACTCTATGTGCTCAGGATGAGACCTGGCATTTTTCAAATGAGAAACTGCAGTTTCATCAATATAAAAACTTTCCATAGGAACATGTCGATTTGATGACTTTATACTCAGAAAAAGCCAATGTTCTCAATTCCAACCATTATTGGCAATGTTCTTGGAATGGAACCCTGGGATTTTTTCTATTCCCAAACGATTGGTTTCTAAATCACTTTCATTTAACAATTGAGTTATAAATTTTAACAATAGTCTTATTTGCCTTTCTAGGTAGGCTGGAATGAAAATTAGAGCAATTTTTGAGTTTGATTCCCAAGTAAAAAGGGAAGGAAAGGACTTTTTTCTTCTGCAGGAGAAAAAATAACTGTGGTTTTCAAGGCAGTTTTCATTCTGAGACTGAAACTGTGATGAAAAGTGTTCGATGAAGACTGGGTGCATATTACACAGTCTGAGAGAGCAAATAACTCTTCTCTTCAGAATTCAACAGCAGCAGAATGAAACATAGCAGGTTTTAGGACTGGGACCACTCACCACTTCTCACTGCAGGCGCTGGCAGCCTCAGCAAATCTGGGAATTTGGAAGGGTCTTGTTTTTCCAAATACGTAACCACAGAGGATATTTAAGCAGATTTGTTCTTAGCTTTGTTAGGAAATATCTGCTTCCTTTCTACTTTACATTAGCCTTGGTCTTGAATCCAGGTCCATCCAGCCATCATCACATTCCCCCCTGCACTCTTTCAAAGCTTCATCACATTAAAACACCCCTGTAAAATTCAAGTATTTGCTGGCTCACCAGAGAGGATGACTTGGAGAAAATTGACTACAGGTAAATGCATTGAACGAAGCAATTAAAAAGCAGTTCAGCACCATTATGGAACTTCTTCCAAGTGCAGTTCTTCCTGCATGAAAGGCCTATGATGAATGGATTGCAGAAATGTCATCATATTATACTGCTGTGTAATAATAACAGGTCCAGTGGAAARGTTCAGGTAATGCTGATATTGTCCTGGAACAAATATAAAGTAGGTAACACACAGGAGTCCATTTCATCCCATTTTTCATTATTTTATGGATTTTAAAATGTAAGAATAACAAGCCAAGCCAAATACTCATCAGCCATAGCTTTAGGTAGTAAATTAAGTGTGGACTGTTCATTTTCACTCACATGGCTAATCCTTCTAACTCCCTSCTTTTCAAAAGCAGTGGCCACGTCCAAACTTTGTAACATCAGAGATGGTCTAATGTTCTAATCCTTGCACAGTGCAAAAATATCTCTGTTAGGAATAAATAATAAATGCTTAGAAATATAAAATAAAAAGAGGGGAAATACTCTCAGTATTTGAGTTTGCCCTGGGTCTGGCAATCTGTGGCTTTGTGATGTAAGGAACAAGATGGATTTGGTTTCTGCTTCATGTTTGAGTCCTAAACAGACCTGCAGCTACTCTTAATAGTAAAATTAAATGCTGAGTCTTTAACAGCAAGCTTGTGGTCATGATTYAAAGATTGTTTTCCTGTTTACTGAGAGCTATTGGCTGGGTGTCACTTTTGCCTTCTAGAACCACTGGCCCCATCTGTGTCTGATGGGGTCCATGTGTTTTCCTTGGCAGTACTGGTGTCCAGGCTGTCACCACAACCTCTCAGGATTACATCTCTGTGCCTGTTCAGGAATCCTAATCCAGCTGCACCATTCAATGTTCAATGGGCTCCTGCAAACACTTTCCCCCCGCAAATGATTGCTGCTGTTACTAGACTTGTTCTCTTTGAATTCTTTTTTAAGTCCAGGTGTTTCCTTCCCAATGACATAGTAGGCACAGGGGACAACAAAAGTAATGTGTGAGATTTATTTACAAACTGGTAAAATCCACATACAGAAAGGGGAATGGAGTCACTGACTCTACTGTCAACTTGGATATAAATAATTCTCAGTAAAATGGAAGGCAACACATGTTACACTTGTATGTTGAAGTAAAAGATATTAAGCAGGAAATAGTTATTAAAGTAGTGCTTTTTAAAGGCCTCCTTCTTTCTTTGATGTARGTACCTGTAAAAAAGATTAATGTAAAAATTCTACTTTTGGATACAGACAAGTTGACTCATTTTCCATTTGAACAGAGAGGAAATAGAGAAAGGAGCCTGCTTTTTAATAAGAACTATRTTTGTTATTGTTTTCAGCTAGGATGGACAACATCTGATCTTCTCAGTCTGAAGTTCATCAGGTTCAGAAACTCCTTTTTCAGCTAGAAGTGCCTGAACCAGCCAGCTATTAACTAAAAACATCTGCAGGAACTCCCYACTGCTTGAAACTGTGAAGACAAGACCACAAAATTTATAGAGACAGAGAGAGAACAAGAAGTGAAATTTTGGTCATGAGGCATGATTGGAAAATGGCAGGCTCTGAGGCATGATTGGGAAATGTTCTCTGTTCTCCGCCCAGGCTCTTTTATAAAAGATTTCTAAATAAAAGTGCATGGAGCTCCTTGAGGCTCATGAGCACATCTCAAGAGAGGCAGAAGCCAGCAGATGTGGCATCTTGGGCAGCAGCCTCTGACTTCTCTGTTGGGACATTTTTTGGGGGGCAGTGGCACAGGAACCTT
Source organism: Cardinalis cardinalis (assembly GCA_014549065.1). Lineage (NCBI taxonomy): Eukaryota > Metazoa > Chordata > Aves > Passeriformes > Cardinalidae > Cardinalis > Cardinalis cardinalis. Next base: position 499,990 of record JACDOX010000127.1, on the reverse strand, counting down.
CTGAGTCTGTCTGCTGCTGCCAGGTAAGGACAAGGACAAGGTCAGGGGAACCACAAGGCTCTGGGACTGAGGGAGCTCAAAGCTCCTACAGCGAGTAGTCAGCTGTCCCTGGCCCAGAGTGCCAGCAAGCTTTTATTCAGCTGCCACTCAGTGGGGGTACCAAGCAGTCTTTGAGCTGCTCTTTTCTCCAGGATGTGCTACATTTCATGCATTCAGATCCACACATGGAACCCTTTTTGTTTGCCATAGGAAGAACCAGGTTGTGGAGCCATACACAGGCTATGCAAGCCATAATCATACAAGAAACCCTAATTACCTCACCCTTTCTTCTAATCAGCTCCTGACTCTTAGAGCACCATGAACACAGATGGTTTAGGCACATACCTCTCTTTGCACTGCAACTGTTTGAATTTTAACCTTCCTTTTAATATGTTCTCATAAAAAATGTGCAGTTCTTGAGTTGCCCTGTTTGTTTCTAGGTGACCATCAGGTGCTCAAATACTCTGTTTTGCAGTGAGAAGGAACATTATGAACACCTACAAAATGACATTGCTGGCTYTAGCAGATGTGCATGTTTTGTAGCTGGTCCAGAGATAGCATTTCTCATATTCAGGAGGGCTCAGTTCATATCATGAATTAGTGATGCTATTGTACATCTTACAATATTTTACATAATTAAACGTGACAATGCCATTTGATATGGACAATTAAACTCRTATTTGTGAGCAAAGTGTAATTAACAGTATAGACACTGTGCCATTTTGGAATTTGCTTTCAGTGAGTCTAATTACTTCACATAGCTAAAACACATTTGAAAGTTTATCTTTAATTTAGTTCTATCCTTTGCAATTAAACCTTTTAAGACAGCTAGATTAGAAACAGAATGTTAAAACATGAAGACTGCTAGAATGCATACCCAAAAGCTCCCAATTTTTAGGCTATTTCAGTAACAGATATGCAAAGAAATTATACTCTTTGCACAAAATGCATTTTATGACTTTATAGAGAAACATTTTTCTTTGGAAGATCCTGAGGAAATGTACTTCCTGAGTCATACTCTGTGTCCCTGACTTTTTCTCAGTACATCTAAACGTTTCTTTGAAATTACTGAAAGATTTATCTCAAAGTGTGCACCAAACTTCTTTTCCTAAAACATAAAGGATATAATCTATAGCTGCAGTGATGATTCATGCATAAAAACATCGGGTATTTTACAGCTGTGTTTARAGTTTTAAATTAAACAGTGCCAGGGGCTGGGCTTTGGGAGTTGATTGTCCAATACCTTTAGAGGAGACCCCTGATATTTCCCCATGTGATTCCTGTGCATGCTGAGGAGTTATTTGCTGTGCATCATCCATAATAAGCATTTTGGTTCCATTCACCCTTTTTTTTCTCTTAAAAAAAAAATATATATGTATATAAAATGAGAATTTAATAGCATGTCTGTGATCATACTGGGCCAGTTAAGGCAATGTCACTAATTAGCTCAGAAGCACAGATGTCAGCTGCCTCTCACAGCAGTGGGCTTCCTTACACACTCAGCTGATGCCATAGGGCTTGATAAGTTGAAATGCAAGACTGTGCCAGGAGATGCAGAGCTATTGATTCAGCTTCTCCATGATTTTAATCTCAACATTTCTAAGTTAGACCATAGCTGAGAATGGCATTAAAAAGAATTAGCTATTGTTTTTGTGTTACATAATATTATTGAAACATACAGGGCAGAATCTTTCAGATTGTATGAGTTTTAAGCAGAGCTCAGAGAGTCAGAACACTGTCTGTCTACCCACTGCTCCAAAGAATGCATGTAGGAGTCTGCTAATCTAATGAATCTAAATGTTTTCACTTTAAATGTCTACATCTGAGCTGATTTTCTAGGCTTCTTTCATAGATAATAGAGAAAAGCAAGTACTTCTAATCTCCTTCCTTCTCACTTTAATTTCYAAAACAGCTCAGATGACTCACAGGCCATTAAGTGCATATTTATGAGAAAACACCAGAAAAATTACCTGAGGAAAAGTAGGCTGGAGCTGATTCCTGGATGTCACTTAGAGCACCCCTCTGCTCAAAGCAAGACCAACTGCAATGCTAGATCTGATTGCCAGATCTGTGAACTGTTTTTTGCTGGCCTAGAAAAGGGAGTGATTAGCTCAGACATGGATGCTCATATTGCACATGTCCTCATGCAGGCACAGGAACTCTTTCCCCTCTGGCTGTTTTTGTGTGTGTGCTTGATGAGTGCTCAGATGGCCTAGTCTTCTAGCAGCTGTCAGGAACATCTGGAGCACAATTAAAAGTGGAAGAAAAACTGTGATGCTAAATAAAGAAAAGCTGTACATCAGCCCACCAGAAACGTGCACAAAGCTGAACTAGTTCCATAACAATTTACCAAAGAAACACCTCTCTCTAGAGAAGTCATGTTCAGACCTTTTCAAAATGCACTTGGCATGTCAACTGCAATGATTTAGGGATGTGATTGAGTTTGAAACTTAAACTAAATTTAACAGTTTGAAATTTAGTGTTGGAATTCAGCTACTGACCTAGGGGTATGTATAGGCTCTCCAGGTATCCTAGCTGCGGTGGAGTCAGCAGAGTTGAGACATTTAGGTGCCCAGAGACTGAGGCTGTGGCATGATCCTGTGTCTTGTGTCAGTCAGGATGCCTTAGGATGTTCTATCTATAATTCCAGATGGAGAAGTCTTCCCTGTAGGTCTGAGCACTGGCTGGTATCTTCCATTTCCTTCCATGATGCTGGGTGTCTTCAAAGGCCACCTAAGGTGACTTAATATTGAATTGTGTGTATTTCCCCCCACCTGCCAGGCTTTTTTAGTTGGCATCTGTCATAGGTACCATCATTTCTCTGAGAACTGAAAATTGCCCCCGGAAAATGCTCCATCTGGATTATCCACAGTTCTTTTACAAGCTACAGGAAAGCGCACAGAACATGAAGGTTTCCCTCCTGAGACCAACACAGCTAAGCAGGGTGTCATAAAAATGGAAYTGAAGTCCTTAGGGACCTTCCACTATTCCCTGGGAATTAAAAAAAAAAAAGTGAAAGGTTAGTGTGGGTCCAGTTCCTGTATTGCTTTGAGTCTTCATTTGCCTTAAATTAAGYTGAGATAACACAATTTCTAAAGGCTTGGAGATTCTTCAATGGCAAGGATGTGTAAGAGCTGAGGAAAACTGTTTAATGCTTAAAATAGGAAATTAGGAAAGATTTTAGTTCCAACTGCTGCTGGATCTTTTGAAAAAATAAATTTATGAAAAAGAAATGCTGGGCAAWTGAAAGGAAACTATGCTACACAACTTTTAGAAAAAAAATAGAGAATCATTTAACAACCAGGAGAGGAAAGGCAGTTATATGACTCCAAKTAAATAAACCACTCAGTTAAGTAAAAAAAAATCACCTCATTTTTAGCTCAAAATTTTACTTATCTGGTAAACAATTAATGTCTCTTTTTATTTATAAAAATATTAATAGCATGTGATTGCAGAAATGACATTTCCATGCTAACTTCTCACTACGTTTATGAATGTGAAAAACTCTGCTGGATTTTTTACAAATCTGGATCAACAAGACCTGGTTGGAAAGAATAAAAGAAACAAGATGCACGAGCAAAATGTTTCCAAATTTTTTACATTAGGGCCTCCACCACACTCAAATATCTAAAGTGCCTCATCAGTTTTAAAGACTCTATTCTTCTCCATGAAATACAGAAGTAATTCTACTGATAATAATGGAATGAGATGATTCTCACCATTCTCACCAGATGGGGTATGAGATCAGATCTTTATACACAAATACTTTTCCCCCCACTTTTGTGTGTCCCATATTTGCCGAATGTAGTAAGATCCTCCTAGAAAAGAGGTTGATGCACCAGCTGGATGAAAGCAGACAGTGGATTTAAAACTGTCCGAATGGTCAGGCTCAGAGAATGGTGATCAGTGGAACAAAGTGGAACAAGGTCTTGTTGGAGTTTAATAACTAGATTTTCCCCTATTTTCAGCATGCTCATAATTTAAAACTTATAAAAAAATCCTACTGAAATTGGTCAAAATTCCTTCAGTATTTAAAATTATATACATTTAAGTGTTTTAGATGAAAGAGCAATTCCATATTAATGGGAAGATAAAGCTCAGCTGCACAGTGACACTTGGACAGGATATAGAAAAAGTGCCTAATGAATTTATTGTGGAACAGAATATACTGCAATATCTGAATAAGGCAAGCAGATTTCATGACTGCCACAGAATCTGAGGCTGCTTATGAAATTCTAAAATAGAGTGCATTTGAAATGCAGTAATTTTCTTTTTTTAATTGAATACCAGGAAGGAAGTGAGTTTTGCTGCAAGCGAGCCAGCTATTGGCATGCTTCTTCAGCAATCTATCATAGCCTTGCAACTTCATTTTCTTGTACAGCACAACATATAAAAAGAAAGCAGATACACTTATTTACCTCAAGACTTGTCTGGACTGCCCACACACCAACACTGGAAAGCAGGAGAGCAGAGTCACTAATCAGGTTTTGTTCTCCCATGTGTCCTGTCACATATCTGGCAGACCTGTGGGATGTCTTGGATACCCACAGGTGTTTTGGATCATGCCAGGCAGCTGTGCTTAAGCAACAGAGTTGAGATCTCTGCAGATCTGGGAGAAGTTGCTTAGACACTTCTAGTGCCAGAAGTCACCTGGACACAGRCACCTCCACAGAAGGATCACTCTGGATGTCAGAATCATAAAATGGTTGGAAGTAGAAGATCATTGAGATCATCTCAAGGATCATCTTGTTCCAACTCCCCTGCTAAGTGCAGGAATGTCCACCAGACCTGGTTACTCAGAGCCCCATCCAGCCTGGCCTTGAACATCTCCAGGAGTGGTGAATTCACAAACTCTCTGTTTCRAAGTCTCACCACCCTCCTAGTGCAGAATGTCTGTTTTAGACATTCTGGGCTATTTTATGCTCATTCCTTCATCTGCAAGCTCYCCAAAATGAGCACTCGTCTTTCCAGTGAAAGCAGGAGTGCTTGCACTTAATTGCATTATTTCCACATATTCTCAAGAAGAATCCCTTCATCYTTGTGCTCAAGTCCTCATATCAGCTAATCCATTTCTAGGATTTCAAGCAAGGATATTTCTAAAGCAGTGGTTTGTTTTGGAACTCCTGTGATATTCAGGAGCAGAGTTGCTTCAAGTTTCTAGAAATCTCCAACTACCTGGAGTTATGCAGTTTTCCCAGCTGCTCATCTTTTCTGAGGACTAAAAACTATGAAGTTACATGACAGAGCTTCTTTGGAACTTTTCAGATTACTGGGTTAATGTTTCATTCCTTAATTTCAGGTACTTGCACCAATTACCCACCTGTTACCATGCTTTTTTGTCCTACTTCCTATAATATCTGTTTTCAGTTGCTCAGTTGAAGCAAAACAAAACTTTCTATGCAAATTCCTCCTTTAGAACTATGGCATTTCATTCTGTAAATGGAACTAGGTCACGGAGCTTGTCAATATTTTAAGCATGTTAAGACACAAAGGGATTAAAGTATTAAATACATGCCTAACAAACAAGAACACAATGAATTATAATAAACTTACACTAGAATATAATTTACTCAAAAAKATATTTCTTAACCTGCAAAATGCATAAAGTTTTCAAGAAAAAATACTTTTGGTTATTTTCTAAAAGGTGGCCTGTGAATTGAAACAGTAAACCTTTACTTGAAAGTAAAATACTGTTCAGCCTGGAGAAGAGAAGGATCTGTGGAGACCTAAAGCCCTAAAGGGGCTACCCTGGTGAGGGTGTTTTATCCTCACCAGAGGGTAAAACTTTCACCAGAGGGAAAGAAGTGATAGGGTAAGGGCTTTAAATTGACAGAAAGCAGGTTCAGATTAGATAGTAGGAAGAAATTCTCCATTTTGAGGGTAATGAAGTCCTGGCACAGTTGGCCCAGGGAAGATGTGGCTGCCCCATCCTGGAAGTGTTCAAGGCCAGGTAGGACAGGGCTTGGAGTAACCTGGTTTAGTGGAAGGTGTCCCTGCCCATGACATARTTTTTAAGACCCCTTCCAACCCATCCTTTCTATGATTCATTTCCTTCACCTGCAGATGTGCCAGCTGTTGTTGCACCTGAGGTGTTTAGCTTGTTACTAAACATGGATGAAACCATGACTGATCCCTCCTGTTTCCATATCAACTAAAATATTAATGGCGAGGATCATCCCAGCAAAACTTAGCTGTTTAAAAGCAGACATCTAGTCTATACAAGACATGTAAGCTTTTAAAAAACTCTTAGAGATGCATGTCTCCAGGAGGTGAGATATCCCACATTGAGCTAGATGGCCAAGACCCTTGTCCAAACATATCTCATAGGTTATCTGCTTTTCTTCATCACTTATAAGCACAAGTAACACTTTACACTCTCTAGAAGTTCAATCCTCACCTGTGCGTATTAACATTGCTGCTGATCAAAGGCATTTGCTACAATCTCAATCTGATTGGATTCATTATTGATTAAAAATAACTTCCTCCTGCATGATAATGCTAAMGTCTCAGCATTTATAGGAGTTGAGGCACTCAGCAGCACAGGACAGACTGACAAACCCCAAAGTGATTCCTGCAGATACACAAGAGAAACCTCTCTTAGACCATGTGTTTCTATCAGTTTCAGACACTGAGATAGAAGGAGGTTACTTGTGCAGGTAGTGTTGACTTTGAGGAATTTGAGGCAAATTCAAGAAGAGGTGTTAAGAATTAAACATGCAGTGATCAGAGGCAACAAAATTAATTTAAGATTTAGGCAGGAGGCAAAGGCCTTTAAATGAAAGTGTCAGGAATTCTGGTTTTATGAATAGCACRGCATCCAGCCAAACAAGACAGAAGCATTTCTCTGCATTTCTTAAGATGACTCTGCAGAATTGCTAATCCAGTAAATACACAGACCAATGCACTGTCCTTCCAGGTCCTTATCTGCTGATCTAGGAAGGCAAATGTCTTCCTTGTATTTCTGCAATAGAAAGAAAATATGCCAAGTTCAGACCAGAAGTATGAAATGTGTGCTGCTAAGACTTACATTAGGATATTAAGATAGTAAGTACAGACCAGACAGCTCCCAAATAAAGSAGCTATTCTGATTTTTTTTCTATCTATTATATCTAAAAACAATTCAGTGCAATTTTGTGTCCATGGCAGGCTCCAACATGATGTATGGTGATAGCACTGTTTATTTTCATTTAAATTAGATTTTGGATTCTGAGTTAGAAGTGAGCTAAATGTTGTTGAGCAGGGCTGAATTGGAAATACAAGGACAGTAATCCATTGTTAATTTCAAGGTTTTATGCACTAAGTGCTGTGATAGCAAAGTTTCCTTCACCACACTTTGCCCACCATGCTTCAACATGCATTGAAGCACTTTGAAGATGCTCCTTTTACSTTTATCAACTGACAAAGACAGCAAGAATATTGTTTTCTCCTAAATAAACCAATATTTTTTATTATCACAGAAAGGGACCATGTTGTCCAGCTGTTATTTCAAATCATATTGTCCAGTTCTTATCTCAAATAACACCTACCCAAGATTAATTTCAATGCATTAAGGTTTCACTAAGGGCTAGAGAAGAGGAATGTGCAGAGGAAACACCCACTCAGACACAGGCATGTGAGTACATTTTTATAAACACAAGAAGATGCTTTTGAAGCATCCAGAGGGGAATTTCATCTGCCTCAGTTTGGAGGTTTAATTTAGGCAGATGGCTAAGTTAAATAACAGGTAGAGTTTATATTGTCTGTTATTTCTCAATGAGCTGTGACTTCTTGAAGTTCAGGCTGTTTCAYGCTCTCTTTACTGCACCACACCATTCACAGCCTGTCTCTGCTCATGGCTTCCAACACTTTTTAAATAKTGAGAATAAAGACAGAATGCTTAGGATCATAGAATCATTTAGGCTGGAAAAGAACTCTAAAACCATCAAGCCCAGCCATTRMCCCAGCACTGTCAGACCCACCCCTAAACCACATCCCTAAACACACCATCTACACGTTTCTTGAACACTTCCAGAGACAGTGATTCCACCAYTTCCCTGGAAAGATTTTTTGATAGATTCTACTGATGTCAAATAACTTGGCACATGTGTAACAGACTTACACATGTTAGGAAAGTTAAAGAGAAAATGAGTATATCCTAAGTATTTTTGCTTATGTTTAAACATAGCTTGATTTATTTATCAAGTCATCCTATTGTAGATTTTTCAATTTGAACAATGATAATATTAACACATAAATACTATTTAAAATCTAATATAAATATAGTAACTAACTTTTCTGAAACTCACAYCTCTTTAGAGAAGATATATTAACATCTTAGGAATGCATTCAGTGAGGGGAGATGAAAGGTTTTCATTGCTCATACAGGTGTTATTTTTAATTTAACTTGTCTCTCACCTTTCCTCAGAAATCTCACCTGCTTCTGCTGATCTGTTACAGCAAAGCTGTCACCAAATGCCAATCAAATGCCAAATGGAAATAGTGCACACTGTGAAAAAAACGAAACTGAAGTGAGTGGGTGTAGAAGCCTGGGTAACCAGGAGTTTAAGCATTGCAATGTCTCAAAACCCAAAGATTATTGTGGAAAAGGGCAAGTTAGAACATGATCTGGCTGGAGAAAAGGCTATGCAGAGGTAGGGCAGCACTTCTCTTGGAATCAACTTCTCTGGTTTGGTCCATGGAGACTGCACAGCACAGAGCAGTGGAAGTGCAGGAATGGGGCCAAGGAGTGGGAAAGACCAGCAGGATGGGACTGGGACCAGCCAAGACTCTGAAAATGCTCCAGCCCATGGCCAGAAGGATCCAGGAGAACGGACTGTGCATGATAACTGGTTTGCATGAGAAGTGATAACCAGCCCCAGAGCAGGAAAAGTTGTCTACAAGAACAGGAGCTGCCCTAGACCCTGGACACCCCAGGGCTGGGGTTTTACTTTTCTCTCCTATATAATCTCTCTCTCTCTCTGTCCTTTCATTTTTTTATTCTTTTACTTACCTTACTTTTCAAAGATGGSTGCAGAACAATACCAAGTTCCTGTAGAAATTGCAGAGTGTGTAACTTGCTAACAAAACTTGTAAAGCCATTTGGATCCCTCTGGCTTTTGCTGTTCTGTTTTGACCACAGGCACCGACAAATCTTGGGTGGTGCCTTTTGCTTAGGAATGGGACATGACAGTGGGGGATTCCAATCCCTCACTCAGGACAACCTTCATTTTGGTTTCAGCTTTGTTCCAGAGTCACTGGGATCACAATCTGCCTCCTGGAATCTGTTTTTGGTTGCACATCACAAGGTGAATGTTCAGGTCATATACTGAACTGTCTTAGAAGCAATTCCACAGCCATATTTCTAAATATTTGTTCTTATCTGCAATTAATCCTTTTGAAAACAAAAATGTGAGCCGACCTAATGGTTTTAAAGATGAAAATATATATTCTGACAAAAGGATAGGTTTGGTTTGTCACTATTTTATGTAAATGAATTTTTTTTTTCTGTGAAAAGCTGAATCAGATCTGGGATTGACAGATTTGTGATATTTAGGTTTGTTAGCAATAAAAAAAGATCCCAATAAAAATGCAAGGAGTGAATGCAAGTTTTTATGTGGAAAAAACCAATACATTGAAAAAAGTTAAATTATATGAGGCCTGATGAGAACATTCTGTTTGATTTGTGGCAAAAGTTTTATTTGTCCTTAGCATGACTTTGGATTTTATTGGTTTGGAGACATCTGAAAGAAATTTCAGGTAAATATAAAATAGAACTCTTTCATATAGGAAAAAACCTTAAATGTTTGACTTTCTCAAAGAGGTGCTTCACTTTCTCAGAGAACATCCTTTCATCCCAAGGCATCCAGAGAAGTCATGTCCTCCTGACCAATCTTCAGGGTGTTGGCCAGGTAAGTTCTGATCTTCTTCCCAAAGAAATCCAGATGTCTTTTTCTTTCAAAGCACTTAATTTGCTGCTTTGCAGACATTACCCTGGTGTCTTTGATCAGGCCCTGAAGCAGGAGGTGGGGAACAGCCTGCAGCTGGAGGGAGCAGGTTACACTTGTACCTGCAAGCAGGAACTGAACCTGTAACCTCTGCTGGATGTTGGCAGTTCAGTGAGGGGCCCATTAGTGCAGTATTTCCACTCACATGCATTTTCCTCTTCACTGCTACTTACTTTTTATTACTTATCTTATTTATTGCCTTCATCAGGCAAAAGTGTCCCACAGGAAATCTTTCAGAAAATACAATTTCTGCAATGGGAGAATTTATAGCCACTAACATTTTAAAAAATTGTCAACTAAGAGAACCACACAGGCGTCGATTAATATATATTTTTAATGTCCTTAATGAATCKGTATGCAGCAATTACAAACAAGGAAGTTAATTTAAAACATATGGTTTATATGCACAATATATCTTGGAATTAATAAAGCACAAGCAGACAAGTGAAATCAATGTGAAGAAATATATGCAACGTCTTATGTTGAACACCATTTCTGGCAGAAGTCTGTGTCAAAAGCACCTTATAATAATCCTCCTGTGCTTTCTACCTCTTAGCAATTCTCTGTTMCAAAACCTACAGCAATACTGAAAATGAGAACTCTCTGCTAACATGAAATCAATGTGTTGCTTAATGGCTCATGTGAACATCTCCATCAGGAAGAAGTGGGCCCTCCCATAATTGTTATATGTAGATATTTTCTACACTAAGTATTGTATGTGCCCCCATTAGCCCAGAAATATTTCCTGCTTCCTAAAGTAGGACTGCAGATCTGAGGTGCAATACTCTGCATAAAACCTACCAGGCCAAATCCAGTCAAATAACAAAGATCAAAAACTGTTTCCATTCAGACAAGCTTTGAGTTGCTTTTTAACTGAGGAGGAAAGACTTSTGTAACTTTTATTTGTTTCAGGCTGAGTCCTTTGATCTGACATCTCCCTCAAACCTTCTCCAATGCCTGCTGTAATAGGAAAGTTGAGAGCACTTTGTTTCTAGAAGTCAGRTATTTTCTGTGCCTTTTGAAGTCGTCCATCCAAGTTTTGATGTCAACACTGAATTGCAGAGAGGAGAATCATATTAGACTTTTCTTGGGGCACAGAGTGAATTCACATAAATATGAGTTATCTGTTAATATTGTTGTTTTTGTTGCCTGGCCTGATGACTGTGACTACTATCTCCAGTGCTGCCCAATATATTCAATCAAAAAAGAACTTTGTCTTACCCTTTTGGGCAAGCTGGTGCCAATAATTTCTTTGAGTCAGTTGATTCATTTTTATTACTGTTTTTGTTTCCTTTGTGCTGGTATTTCTGAAGCTTTTCCTTGACCCTGGGAAAGCTATTTGAAATGAATGTATTTAATTTTTTTGTAGTGAAAATCATACTGTGACTTCAATTTTAAAATGAATTGATAAAAGTTAAGAGTGTCTCTATTTGTTAGAATTGCTCTTCATGACTATTTGCAAAAAGAGTAAAAAGTTCTTAAATATCTTTTAACAGAGTGAATTAATAATTTTATTTCCAAAATCCATCATAATTACAATACCTGCATTCTTTCTTTCCTTCCTGCTGTAGAATGWGATGAGGAGTTTTAAATTTTATTACAGGAGAGCCACTGCTTTGGGTGTATATAACTGTTTCTAAAAGATTGCACAATTTTCAATTGCCAGTGCTTAAATAAAAGATCACAAAATGAAAGTTCTTCTTCAAAGATATTTTCTTAATTTTTCCAAGCCTAACACTTTGTTTTTCAGTTCTGTGTAGAAGCCAAGTTTGTTTTCAATCAAATTTTCCTGTTTTAGAAATATTGTTGTGCATCCTAAAATTTCTCTTATTTCTTCCTTCTGGTTTATTGTGATTTATTTTTTTTTGTGCTACTGTTAATGGAGAGCTGCCTGCTGAGACCACAACCCTGCATTCCTAGATGCTTAAAGTAAAGCARCCATCACCCAGAAAATCTTCTAATCTAAATTACGCAGGCAAACAAAGCATGAGAAGAAATCAGTCTGATCCTTATTTTATTGCTCAGGCACTGAGGTGCACTGGAGATTAGTGGCAATGTTGATATTGGGGTGTAAGGAAGATGAATTCTTCCCTCTCATGGCTGCAAGGCTCCCAGGGCTTACACTGAAGGACAGATTAGCCCTGGATAAGCAGGTACAAGCTGTGACCCCATAGGTTCTGTACCAAGGTGATTTCTCTGCTTGCCTCTCCTGTTAAAAAAGTCTGAAACATGGCAGCGAGAAAAAAAAATCAGAATTCTCTGTGGTAAGTATTTGCATAATGACATAGATTATGTATTTCCCTTGCATTAGAGTATATTATGACAAATTCACTACAATTTTCAATTATTACATTGACAGGCTACAAGGTTTCTATAACATTTTAGTGTTATATAATGATCTCTGAAGTGCTCAGAAAGCATCACTGTTGTTCTGTCTYTCCCACCTAGACCCTTTGATCATTCCAAGGGAACATTCTCATGGACTGACACTTCTCTCTGTCAAAATATATTTCCAAAGGAAAGCTGGGTGACTGCTGCAAGAAACTGTACTCTATAAAAAGTTGCTGGGAAGTTAAGAACTAGRGTTTTGTATTTCTGGAGGCTTTATTTTCTGAATACTGATGGGACATGGCTCTACCAGGTAGAAATGATTGGCATTCACATTGCCCATCCCTGAGATRAGGTTGGGTGCAGCTGCCAGCACTAATACCATGTCAGCTTCTTTCAGTGGGAGGAAAGGGCACCACCTGCTTGATTAGGTCAGATTAGATGCTGAGGAGTAAAACTCCTACAACTGAGAAAGTTGTGAACCCTGTGGGATCAGGGATGGTAGCAGCTTTTACTTTTCTTCCCATCCATGAGCTCAGGCAGCACAGTTACCTGAGCTTGCAGTGGAGAAGCCTCTAGCACAGCCTTGGATGAACTATCTCAGGGAAGATAATTTGCTCTTGTTCTCAGCAGGCTGAAATAAACTGATTCAAACTCTGCATGGCTAAACCTTGTTTTGTGTTTTGAGTATTTCTAATTTATTTTGCAGCCTTTCCTGTGGACTTGCCTCAAGTTGGAGGATTTGATTTTCTTGCGCGATCCAGCAGGCATGTGAACTCCTGTGGCATTACAAATTGGGTAGATGGATATTTCTGCATGGAGCTTTGGAAGTATCTGAGTTTCCTGATTCTTAACCCCTTTGGGTGCACACATGTGAGATTTTCTGAGCAGGAGGGAAGGAGGCAATTGATCRCCTTGCTCATATGCTGCCCTTGCTATTGGAACTTTTACTGCTAAGAGAAAAGGGCAGTACTATGAAAATGAAGGGTTCTACTCCTTTACTCCAAATTGGTGATTGAGTTTCCATTTTCTTGAGGCCTCAATATTCTCCTAATCCTGCAAGGAAATAATCTGTTCATGGGCTGGGAATTAAGTTGCAGGCCAAGCAGTTCTGCTGACTGTGTAGACAGTAAATTTGGAGGCAGTGCTGGAGAGCATTCTCTGCAGCTTTCTGGACTAAGAGCAGCCCTCTTGAAAAAGGCTTTCTCAGGCCTGTTCAAACAGGCACACTGGTCCACAAGATACTTCTGAGATACCCACACCTGCTGAAAAGGGGGGAAGGTGGAGTGAGACTGGATGTGGAACCTCTTTTACTCATTCTTGCTCTRAAACCTGGTCCTGGCAGTGGGGAAGACATTTCTCTTGTTGCAAACAGTAATCAAGTGTCTACTAGAAAGCCCAGAGGAGAAACAGGAAGATGATTAAGGGCTGGARCAGCTCTCCTGTGAGGAAAGSCTGAGAGAGTTGGGGCTGTTCAGCCTGGAGAAGGCTCCAAGAAGACCTTCTAGTAGACTTGCAGTGAAGGGAGCTTATAAAAAGAGAGCAGGAGAGGGAGTGTTTACAAGGGCATGGAATGATAGAAGAAGAGGGAATGGCTTTAWACTGAGAGAGGGTAGATTTATATTAGATATTAGGAAGAAATTCTTCACTGTGAGGGTGGTGAGGCACAYGTTACCCAGAGAAGCTGTGGATGCCCCATTCCTGAAAGTGTCCAAGGCCAGGCTGGATGAGACTTGGAGCAACATRGGCACAGTGGAAGATGTCCCTGCCCGTAGCAGGAGAGTTGGAGGGAGATGATCATTAAGGTCCCTTCCAGACCAATCCATTCTATGATCCCAGGGAAATTATGCAAATGGGTTCAATAATTACATCTAGAAGGCAGTATAATGTCATGCTTCTCTTATTAAGTCCTGCACTTATTAATTTATCCCTCTGGGATTTTAGTCTAGGAATAGTATTCTAACCCTTACTAATGGGTAAGAACCCTTACTAATGGTTGATGGGCTTTTAGTATTTTATCAGAGGATCATAATTCTCCTTTCCAGCTTGTTTTGAACCCCTGTTTCCTATATAATGTATGTGGAGACTGGTGCTCTTGAGGTTATTGTTCCATCRTAACTTGCTCCTGACATCTGGAATGAATTGGAAAAGCAGCTGAACCAGCCTTTGAAAGAAAGGCAGTAGTTCACTTTCATAACAGGTTTTGCTGACCCAGTGATATCATGGATGTATCACTGACTTCCAGAGAAGCAGTGCAGAAGGTTCCTCCATAAATTAGGCATAAAAAATGCAAGGAGGATTTTTTTCCTGCCTGGTTCAGGSATGCTGAGCAGCTGACTGCCTCTTACCTTGTCAGCAACCTCCTCATAGATGCTTTTATTGGCTGGGGTTTTCAGTCCCATGAAACCTTCAGCCACTCAGCCCCTGGGCAGACTCTGCAAAATTCCTTGTATTTGCCTCCCAGGTATGGGGGAAACATGAACAAATAAGGCAATATGGAGAGAAGGAGGCTTCCTGGAGCTTTTTCCTTGACTGACAAGTGTGATCACAGATAGGTTGGGTGTGTCATCTCCAGCAGACAAATGGGACACCCTGCTGCTCTCCAGATCTGCTTTCAGCTCAAGCTCAGGGGGGTTGCAGGTGGGTTCAAAGCCAGCTTTAAAGCTGTGTGTTTTTAAAGCTGTGAGTGACCCAGGAGCCCTCCCCCATGACCAGGAAAAAAGCTGGAAAGGGAGCTGGATTTGTCATAGAATATCACRGAATCACAGAACCATAGAATACACTGAGTTGGAAAGGACCCATCAAGATCATTAAGTCCAGCTCCTGGCCTCACATAGGACACCCCAAGAACCCCACCAAGTGACTGAGAACATCATTCAAACACTCATTGGACTGGTGCTGTGACCCCTTCCCTGGGAAGCCTGTTCCAGTACACAAACCCCCTCTGGGGGAAAAATATTTTCCTCAATACGACCTGAACCTGCCTGACTCAGTGCTAGCCATGGCCTTCAGTCCTGACACAGGTCACCAGAGAGAAGAGATCAGTGCCTGCCTTCTGAGCATGCTGAAAACCACAATGAGGTCTCCTCTCAGTCTCCTCTGGGCTGAACAAATCAGGTGACCCCATCCAGCTGTTTCTTGAGTAGTCCCGGGGATGATGATTGCACCAACTCCACAGGCAGCACGTTCCAAATGCTTAACCACTCTTTCTGTAAAGAAATTCTTCCTGATGTCCCACCTGAACCTTCCCTGGCACAGCTTGAGGACATGTACTCTTGTCCTGTCACTTTTACCTGGGAAAAATCTCCCAATCCTCACCTGGTTCCACCCTCCTTTCAGGGAGTAGATACTGATAAGGTCTCCCATGAGGCTCCTTTTCTCCAGGTTAAACAAATCCCAGCTCCCTCAGTGGCTCTTCATAGGTCATGTGCTCCAGAGCCTTCCCCAGCTCTGTTCCCTTCCTTGGACACACTCCAGCCCCTCAATGTCCTTCCTGAATGAGGGACCAGAATTGGGCCCAGACCTTGAGGTGACCTCAGCAGTGCCCAGCACAGGGGACAGTCACTGCCCTGGCCCTGCTGCCACACCATGGCCAGTACAGCCCAGGTRCCTTTGGCCTTCTTGSCCACCTGGGCACACCTGGGCCATGTTCAGCTGCTGTCCCCAGCACACCCAGGTCCTTCTCCACTTTCCACCCACTCTGCCCCATCCTGTAGCACTGCAGGGGTTGTTGTGACCCAAGGGCAGGACTCAGCACTCTGTCTTATTGAACCTCACCATTAACCTCATCTCATGCATCCAGCCTGTGCAGATCTGAAATGCATTCTCTTAACTGAGATCAGAGGGGTTCAGAGGGGATCCTTCAGGCACTGAAAACCTGGATTCTAAAATGTATTTTGGTATATTTAGGTGTCAACTGGATGTCTTGAAAGGCTTAGAGCATRTTCTTCACAAGTTTTGCAGGTGGAATTTTTTTGCATAATTATAGATATCTCTGTCTGACCAAATGCCTGTCAAAAGCAACAGGAGGGGAACTGGTGATTTTAGAGGAAGTTTTGCCTGATTGCAAAGTAGATGAGGTGAGAAACAGCTCATATGTTTCATTTGGTAGTGATACCCACGTCTCTTTACTGACTTTGAAGAGAACTTTCATGACTAGATGATGTTTAGAGAACTCTACTGTTTCTAAAGTTATGGATCCCACATTAGGTAGCAAAATAACTTCAGAAATCAGGCACTTGAGTTGAGGCTGCCCTTGGAATTTCTCTGAAGCAGGTAGTAAATTAATGAAAAAGAGAATGGGCAAATCAGCCTGGCCGGGCGAATGAATAAAGAAATGTGACTACCAGAGGGCAGTGTTTGCTTCTACAGTTCCTATCCAGAGATGCTCTCARTATATTTCTGGACTGTAGTGAGTGCATTTTGACAAGTCCCACCTGCAGCTGGTGTTTACCAGGACTGCCAGCTCAGCTGGGGCATGGAGAGGTGCAGCAGCTGCATTTCCATAACAACCACGACAGAATTATCCCCAAACCCTCCTATGAGCACCCTGGGTGACTCCTGAAGAGGCCACATGGAATTGCATGTTAAAACCAGCCCCCTCTGCTACAGTTTTCTATATGAAAAGTGGGACTAGTTTCATTGTTGATAGCCTTTAACATTTTGTGTATGCAGATCATAAATTCCTAAGAATGGGTTTTATCTCTTGTCTATACAATAAAGGCTTAATCTCAGCAGGAACCTGTGGGTTTTCAAGTGACTCAAGTAGTGCGGTATGTGATTTACTTACTCATAAGGAAGCAACTCATTTAACTTTGTTCTAGAATTTAAAAAGACCATGTACCCAATACTCTGCCCACCACAATAATGACAATAACAATTCCCATATGTACCATATAAAATGGTTGGATTTATGAGAGTGCCTGGTGCTTTTTTGGACTCAGTTCTCACAGATGTCCYGCCAATAATTCAACTCCACTCTTCCCCCACCCCTGCCAAACCTTAACAAACTTCACTGTGTTGGAACTGCAAACAATTTCTTAGATATATAGCTCTGAAATAAGTATTCCGGACAGTATGCTTTTTATTAACCTTAAAAAAAGAGAGAGTTTCAGTGTTGCTAGCTCTCAGCCAAGTAGAATGTATCTTTTAAAATGGTAGATAATGTAATATTAATTTAGAAGACATGGGGCCTCTKCTTTGGAAGTTCAGGATATACAGGAGGTTCAAAACAAGTTAAAAATCAAAAAGTTAAACCTAATGATCTTAAAGGGGGACATTATACAAATGCAGATAGAAAAGATGACTTTAGAATGAAGGAATAATTTCTGAAAATGGGCCTCAATGAAGTGGCAGAAGGAGCACTTCACAAGGAACCAGTTCAGCCCTGGTCACCAGGAGATGAGTGGGAGGGGSCTCAGTGCCCAGGGCGATGCTCAGGTCCCAGCAGAAGCTGGCTGCAGCTCACCCTTGGCACTGCCACCATCTCAGGCTTTATCTGCAGATCCATGGTGGAACCCTGTCCCCTGGGAGATGCTTCTCACTTCCTCTGCCTGGGAGGCTGGGAAGGGATGGGGATCAGCCCTGATCTGGCTCCAAAGCCTGGCTTAAAGCCTTGCCTGGTCTGTCAGCACTTGTGAGGCCTCCCAGGATTTACTGTCAGAGCTGAGCTTTCTGCTGGATGGTGCCTGGCTTGGTTGGCAGCTGGGATTTACACATCTGTGCCTGCTGGGAGGCACAAATAGGYCATAAACTGATTGCACGTGAATACTGGAAGTCTTAACCAACCCTGACTACATGTGGGGGTACCAGTTATYGATTTCTCTGGGTCTGGATTGAAGGCACTTGAGACCGTAATTCATGTTAGGACTCAGGTGTTTATTATTTCTTATCAGTAAAACAGTCTCACTACTGTGAGTTGCACAGCTTTTCATTAGAAGGCACAAAATGGCTAACAATCTCTTGTTGCAAGGTTTTTTAAGACTAAGCTTTCCAATTAAGAACTGACACCTAGATTATTTTCCCTTTTAACTCAATAACTGATCCCACAGAGCCCACAGTGTGGACTTTTCTGCCCAACTACAAAATGCCACCCAAAYCCATGAAGAAGAAGGAAGAGGAAGCATGAAGAAGAAACCCAGGACAACACTCTGTGCCCTCCATCTTGCTTCCATCCACAATATGCTAAAAATCCCAAAACCTAAATTTCTCTCCAAGTGATACACCTACACTACTCTCTATAATCCATTTCACACTTCTGTGGATTCCAGTCTATCTTGAAGTTGAGGAAACTTTCTCCATGAATGAGGGTCAAAGTCAGTGCTCCCCTGGGGGTCAGGGCACCCCAGAGCAGACAGAGAAATATTCCTGATGCCCTGGGTTCCCACAACTACATGGGCTGCTTTCATTGTATTGGGAAATAAAAACTGCAGATGCCCCTGGAGCAAGGCAAGGCCTGGCTCCATCCCTCAGACACTGAGCTGTAGCCAGGCTGAGGGGCAGAAGTGCTTGGTCCTCAGGGGGTTGGTGYAATTCTGGGTGTGAATTCAGTGCATTAGTCTAAATACATGCAAAAATAGTAAAGTAATTGAATTTGGATGCAGAGAGCAAAGCAGGGCTGCATGGATTTTCTGAGGGTGAATGTGCCATTGGCTTTCAGTTACACTTACAGACCTGGTTTTTGGTAATAAAACATCCATAAATCATCTCCTTATAGCAAAGGAGATGCCACTGGACTTCCTCAGCTCACAG
The DNA here is from genome assembly GCA_014549065.1 of Cardinalis cardinalis. Taxonomy (NCBI): domain Eukaryota; kingdom Metazoa; phylum Chordata; class Aves; order Passeriformes; family Cardinalidae; genus Cardinalis; species Cardinalis cardinalis. Next base: position 480,890 of record JACDOX010000127.1, on the reverse strand, counting down.
CTTCTCATTAGAGTCTCTGAAATTTAAGCTTGGATTTAAGSAAAATATACCAGAGCTTTGCATGGCAACACCAAAGCTTGGATCTAAGGGATCTGGCAGGCACCCTTGGGAGGGAGTGGGACTCATGAAGGGTTTTGGGGGCTGAACTACATTTGCAAAATGTGTTGAGAATTGAGTGGATCAGTTGGGGGAGTTTTGTTCTTGTGTAAGCAGCTACCACATTATCTTAACCATAAATCTTGCCCTCTCAATTTCATGGAACACTCAGCATGCAGCAGGACTTGCTTAATTTTCTCATTCGATTACCTGTCTCTATTTAATAGGAACCATGGAATTCTACAAACTAATGCAAATACATTATAAAACTAATTAGCTGGAACTACTGTGCCTGGAAAAAATGTAGGTTGCCATATGCATATGGTATCAAATATGCACTTTGGTTTCTATTATGGTGATGGCTTTGTATCAGCAGCAGTCACAGATTGGCAGACAAATGAGAAAGGATTTCAAATGCAGCTTTAATTGATGAAATAGTTAATCTKGAAATTAGGATCCTGCCTCTCTGCAATTGTCAGTCACACATGGTGAGTTTCCAGCTTTTGAAGTACATTTTGCAGATTTTCTGCTGTGCATAATTTAATGTGGTTTTCTGTGCACCTGCCTCCCAGCCTTGTCCTCCCCACAAGGACTGACAAATTCTGAATCAAAGTGAGAGAGAAAAAAACCTCTGCTCCTAAAGTGGGCTGAATTACCATCTGGATCAGAAAGGGTTGCTCCTTAGTTGTCTCCCAGGATACAAATGGACTGGCTCACTGTCTGCTTATACCAGTTTTGTCATCCTGGTTCAAACCACTGAAAAAAAAATGGGGCATGTTCTGAGCTGGTGTAAATCCATAGAATTCTGGTGACTTTAGTAAACCTATTCAGATTTACACTAATTTCCCCACAAATAATTTAAGGCCAGAAAAGTTATTTGTGTTCATCCAGCCTGGCAACACAGGCTGTAGAATTTCATTAGGAATTCCTGTGCTGAATCCAATAGGTTATGGGTGAAATGGAGCATAGCTTTTAAGTAAGACATGAAAGACTGGAAGATTATCAAGAATAAGTGACTATAAACCCAAGATATGCTGTGGTTGCTGTGAGCTGACATTCCATAATTGAACCCAACTTAAGAACTCTGACAAGGAGAAAGCTCATCGCATACCCATGTTACCCACTCCTGATTCCCTCAGCTATAAAAATACACTTGTGTTTGCATTTTGAAATTCCCCAGGGCTGAGATACATCTATTGGATTTGATTAGCCCTTCATCAGTGATATTGGAAAGCTCTCTACATATCAGATATGTTTTCCTTGCACAGACTATTTTAGTTCCTGATAAAGATAYTCCCTTACTTTCCCTCTAATTATTAGGATTCAGTGAGCTCCTAAAGTCACAGAGAACCAATCCCGGCTTAAACCATCAGGAAGCCAAATTCCAGGGGAAAAAATGAACTTGAGGAGTTGTTTAGAAATTCTGTGTGACTGTGGGCAGCTCTCCCCTCCWTGGTGCTCAAGGTGGTTACCCTCTAGGGTAACTACTGGTTGTGGAGATGGAGATATGGAGCAATTTGTCTTTTCCCTAGGGTTTARTGAAGAATTTAGCAACACAGAAAGATCATGTCCTGGCTGCTGTGCATGTAGGCAGTGATATTCACACCATAGCTTGGTGGAGACTTTGCTGTCTCAGGCTCTGATAAGAGCCTAAACTTCTGCTAAAATTCCCACCATCAGCTCAAGGGCTGGTGAATACTTGGGTAGATTCAACATGTTAGGTACTCYTGCAGAAGCCTTGTAGAAAACAGGGATAATGTGCATGTCTCAAACATGGACAGAGGGATAGCTGTGAAGCCAGCCAAGGATTGTTGGTGATAACACACTGTGAGAAAGAACAGGAYGTGCCTGGAGAAGGGGCCATACAGAGATTAGGCAACGTTTTTTTTTCTGGCTCCTGGAGAAAAGCACAGTACAGCACAGGGTGAGAGCAGGAATGAGCTTGAGAAGTGTGCATGCASTGTATGGGGGAGCAAGACCACCAAAAATCTCTGAAGATGCTGTTCCATTTCTGGAAAAGTCCAGRAGAATGATGGCACATGGTAATGAATTTGCACAGAAAGCTGCCAGCAGACCCTCAGTTACAGAAGCTATCAATTGGTCATTGGAGCTAAAGCTCTAACCCCTGTGCCAACAGGCAGGACTGAGTGGCAGCCCAGCCACTGGTGTAACCAATGTGTAGAGTGAGAGGATGTCTGACCAGGGAGGGATTGATTGAATTGGCTGCTTTGCTCTGGCTTTGCCCCAAGCTGCCCTTGCTTCCGTCTGCTCCATGTCCATCGTCCTCAGGAGCAGCTGATGCAGGGCAGACCAGACACATCCACATGTCCTAATTGCCACAGATGAAGTGTGTGCCATTGTGGACTGCTCTCTGGGCTCCCCAGGACATGGATGGGACAGCTGTGGACGGAGCCAGCTCACAGGGCACTGCACAGTAAGATCCTCTGCTCTGTCTGGTTTGGGAGATGGGATCAGAAATGCTTCAGCAGATGAGGAAATTTCCCTGATTAGGAGGTGATGAAGGTATGTATTCTACCTCATTTACAGCAGGAAATTGAACAGGGGCAGATACTTGCTTAAGCAGGTAATTTGTCTGGTTGTAGCTGCTCCACTTCAAGACMGGAGGATATTTATTTGCTTAGTGATTGATAACTGTACCTTGTCAGTGGYTGAGCATTGGCCACCTGACAAGCTGGTTCAAATCTACCCTCTAAAATCTCCCAGTTAGGATCTGTATTGGGATTGTCTAGTTCCCAAGTGAATATCCTGGTCTCAAGACTCTTTCTTTCTGCATGTTCTGGTTTGTTTGTTTGTTTGTTTTGTTTTCTTTGGAGGGACTAGATGAAGAAAGAAAAAATAAGATTTTATTTTTTGTAAATGAAATGTGTTCTCACACTTCTGGTCAGCCTTTTATTGCAAGTCAAACATTGTGCATGTAAAAGATGCAAAAAAARGAGAAAACTACCTTGTAGTTAATGTGACTGCCTTGGTGATGAACGTGTCATTTCCCTGCCCTTTATTTTTCCTTAAGGCCTATAAAATAGATATTTCTTGGAGATGTTGAAAGGTACCTGAGAGCTTACAGGTTTCTGTACTGTTGCGCAGGAGCCAGCTGGACTATAAGTACTTGGTCACTTTTGCACATGTATAGCCGTTCTCACAGACTCAGAGACTGTCATGAAGTGTCAGCTGTATTGATGATTTCATGAATGAAAGATGACTCTTTGGTTTGGTTCCGTCTATCCACACAGTTTCTGCTGAGTTTGAGGAGTTTCAAAAGAAATACACTTTCCTGTTGTGTACAGTCTTCCAAAATGGTGTAATTATCTYGAACACAGCATGTGCTAAATGCCCTATGGAGAGCTCTTGGGAAATCCCTTCATTGAATTTAGGCCTTGAACCAGAACTACCATTTTAGTGAAGTGGTTGTTTGCACATTTGTGCCTTCTCAAGCATCAGAAGACACTGGCTTTCCCTGGACATGTATTGTGACAAACTTTCCATCCACTCCAAGAGCACTTTTACCCCAGTGGCTCCAGTGTGAGTTACCTCCTTCATTGTTTCTCCCAGGGATGCAGGGATAGGATGTGAGAGAATGTGCAGGAATGGCTCAAAGCTGTGTCAGGGGAARTGTACATTGGATATTAGAAAGCATTCTTCACCAAGAGGATGGTTAAACTCTGGAACAGCATTCTTGGAGAGGCAGTCAATGCCTCAAGCATTTTAAGAGGAATGTTTAAGATGAATTTGGACAATGTCCTTCCAACATCTGGGTGAGTGAAGTATATACAGAGATCCCCCTGCTCAAACCATTTCTACTGCCTGTAACAGATTTGGATCCTCTCCCATGGCAAGTCTGCAGGTCACTGGGGACAGCAAACATCAGCTTTGGATGCTGAGAAGTGGCTGAGGTGAGTCTGTGGATCGCAACTTCTTTAGGTCTTGAAGGCTGTTGCAGTCCCGAGAAGCGGGGGCGGTTCTGGRGCAGCCCGCACTCTGAAGGACGARACTGGACTCTTCTCTTTTCRGTCTTCAAGTTGTTTATTATTTTCTTATCTACAAAATTTTCTTCTTGCTTAGCCGAGGTCTGGACAGCAAGGCAGCTAAAGGCAYTCTGACCGCCCCCGAGGCRGTCTCGTCTTTATGTAGTACAAATTACACATATTTACCTTCATTCCTTAATACTAATCACTTATATTGAACTGTGCACCTATGTGTCAAACCAATCCCTAAGTGCCAACATCACTACCGAAAATGGATGACAAGATGAAGAAAGAAGAAGGACGAGACATGCCTTGATCCCTCTATATTGTCTCCATAACCCCTTTGTACCAAAACCTAAAATCTATATATTCACCTTATAATACATCATTCCCACACCATTCAARCCTGAGTGCCTCTCATGTCCTCATACACAGGTGGCAATTCCCTAGATGGATCAAAATCAAGCCACCAGGCACTTCTGGCAACATTCCAGGTCTTCTGAGCCCCCCCAAGAGGGTTCTCGGCAACTCTGGACATCYGGAGTGATGTGCTGAGTTCCCACATTTAGGTATAAAATTAGGCATAGAAGAAATTGTGCACCATGATTACAGAATTGTCAGGTTGGAAAGAGATCCTCCAGTCAAATGCCYCTGCCAAGGCGGGGTCACCTGGAGYACCTGGGCACAGGAAYRTGCCCARGAAGGTTTGGAATGCCTCCAGACCATCCCTGGGCATGTTCCAGTGCTCTGCCACCCTCCATGTAAAGAAGTTMTTTCTCATGTTGAGGTGGAACTTCTTGTGTTTCAGATTATGGCCATTGCTCCTCCTCCTTTTCCTGGGCATAACTAAAAAGAGTCTGGAACCATCCTCYTGACACCCACCTTTGAAATATTTGTATTTTCTTAGTTTCCTGCACCCTGAGGTTAGGGGCAGCCTTTGGGAAGGGAGGATGTGACCACTCACAGTCACAAGATCCTTGTCCAAATCCTTTGTGGCCTCAACTGTCCCGTGTCTGCCTTTTCCTGACAGACTTTTCTCCTGCTAATGCAGCACTTAGGATCTTTCTCAGCACTAGTGCACATATAATGTGGGGGAAGGAAGTTATTGTTCAGATTTGTTTACTGTTGCACCCTCTGGGTTTGACAGTGTGCCAGAAAGCAGGTGCATCATTTGACAAATGCCTTACTGTGGCATCTGCCTCCTCTCTACATCCTCAGCTTGTAATTTTCAATGGATTGATGTACARCATCTAAAATACAGGAAATTCAGCTTATTGACAATTTGATTTCTCAGTTACTGGAAGATTAGAAAAAACCAAAAAGGTACTGAACAATATTACTGGACCAGATGGGGAATTTACCAGATGCACCTTTAACTCTGTAAATATGGAACATTCCTCCTGTGCAGTTACTTCACCCTGTGCTAACTGCCTTATACACTAATGAAATCCTTGAGCACAGGATCTGGAAGAGAAAGCATATTGCTGAATAAGAGCTGTTCTACACTCTTCTACTCACAGAAAAAGAGTGTAGGGGGATAGAAYGTAAGTAAATAAAGGTAGTATAGAAAGTAATCTTTTCCCCTAAAGAGTTGYGGCTGAGCCAATTCCTAAGGATTAGGAGCWGGCCTGATGTTAACAGGCCACAGCTGTAGCCCATAAGAAGAGTGTTATAAAAGAGTGGATYGGTTAGYTGAGGGGAGTTGGAGTCAGTTGGTGGCTGTGAGGATGAGGAAGAGTCAGTACCTACAGGAGCTGCCTACAAGAAACATCAGGGAGGTACAAAACTCTAGCAATATGGAACCCTTGCAGTGTAATGGCAGTAGACCTGATGACAATAAAAGAGAGGTCTGCACATCAATGACTTCTTCAATTTCCTGACCAAAGGGAATGGAAGGGAAGATTGTGTGACAGGTGACTATAGTAGGCAATGTGGAGGGAATAAAAAGTAAACACAGTGCTACTTTAAAGCAATAGTAGAAAAATGGGTGATTTGGGATAAAAATTCTGGTTTCTGTTCTCAGTCTCTCTCTTATTTTTTTTCTTTTTTTCCTAAATATATTCACTCCTTGGTTGAAATATTTTGCTTTCCTTGGCTGCCATTATGCCATGGTTTTCAACTCACCCAATGCTATTCTTTTGTGTGTCACACAACTCCTTTCCTTTTCTTGCATGTTTTGAGTCTACCTTCTTTTCAGKATATGAGGAAAACCACATGTTAATCTTCTCACCCAGCTGGAGTTCACTGCTTAAACTGTGTCTTGTTCCACCCATGTCCAAGCTGCTTTCCTTTGTGCTCCTTGCATGGGACCTCCTGTTTCAGATATTTTTGTTTTTCTGTGGATACAACTATACTGCTTAGAAAATCATGCCAAGATATGAGCTAGGGCCAGGTACCACTGATTTTTCATGCTGCATAACTGCTGGTGTATGCCTAGGACAGCTTTATCCCATCTCAAGATGTCATTGGCCAGACAAAGTCTCGTCAATGGGAAATCATACACCAGGGAATGAAATGTGTGTTAGGCTGTATATTTAACATCAAACTGGATTTGGGTCCTGCCTTCTTATACCATTCTCCAAAGCTGTCCTTGGAAGCTTTGTCTCCTTGAATGCCCCTCACACATCCTCAAACCAGTGCCACAACTCAAAACACCTGCCCTGATTTTCCTGCTACCAAAACAGCCCCATGGGGTGCCAGGGCCCTCACAGAYTATGAGCTGGAATATGCACAGTAAATAACAATAAATGTATCTTCCAGGCCCCTCAGGGAGCACAGAGCTATGAAGTGTGCTAGGAGGCAAGGTCAGCTGTTTAGTCTCCTGCTTCATTTAGTGGCAGAACTACACCTGTAAGTTCTTGTGATAAGAGCCATTGTTTGTTTTGGGATTGTAGTGATGCTGTGTTGTCTCTTTCTTCTTCTTTTCTATCTTTTAACTTTATTTTCTTAGGGGAGCATAACCTGATATAGAGCAGAGGTTTGGAGACAGATCCTTTGCCCTTTACACCCACCTCTGTGCTCTTTCATCATAAAAAAAAAAACAACAAAAACAAAGCCAAACCAAAAACACCCACACACAAAAAAAAGGCAGGATAAAGCAACCTGAAGCTTTGTTCCTGGACATAAGGAGAGTTACAGAGCCAGTCAGTGGTACTGGGAGGAAGCAACTGATGTGTGGTGTGATCCTTGCCCATGGTGGAAACATGAGGAGAAATCACACAGAGGTGCCTGATGTGGAGGGAAGAAAAAAAAAAAAGCAGTTCTCAGGAAATAGAATCACATTTTTCTGCTATTAATAAGTGAGGACCCTCTGTCTGGCCTGGTGGCCAACTGGCATGGTCTGGCAATAAACCATGTAGCTCCTTGACATCAAGGAAAGCAAATTTAATGTGGAGCTAAATTCATGCTTCTCCTTTACTGATAAATTCAGGTTGTTTCCTGCTGTTTGGCTGGAACAAATGCTTCCATTCCCTCTGCCCAGATATCAAGCTCAGGAAATAGCTGAAAACCTGGAAGGGCATTTCTTTTTTGCTTGCAAAACACAAAGAAATGTAAGAAATGTTGTGGGATTATTTTTTTTGTCAGTTAAACTGTTTTAAGACATTTTTTTGTGGGGTTGTTTTTGGTTTTTCTTTTTTGGTCATTTAACCTCTTTTAAGACTATTATTTTTCCCTGAGAAATACCTTTCATTTTGTAATTTCTCACAGTCATATGAGCTTTATTTAAAAATGCAGATATGTGTGAAGAGTTGGTTGTAGTGACATCAGCAATGAGATCAGAGAAACAATTACATAATGCTTTTATTTCAGCTGCTTACRCTTGTTTTAACCAATTAATATTTATGGTGGACAGCTAACTCCCACAGGAGCTGAATATGCTGGTCTTAGAGTTTGAAAATACAGCTKCAATAACTTAATTTGTTTGCTTCCAGGAGAAAGATATGTTTTTCTTGTMGTAGAGAAAAGAGGAAATAATGACAAAAGGTGCCTAATGAGAAAGCTAAATACTATCATATTTATACAGTGAGGTGAAAATATGGAGGAGTCATCTCCCTGTGGATTTGCTCTGTTCTTAAGCTGTTAGAGTTGTCTCTGATCTCTGAACACAATGAAGAAAGGAAGCTGAGCTAAAGTCTGGGTCTTTACTTCTTCTTAGACCAAGGCTAAATGAGGGTTTTGAATTCGGAAAACAATTATCATTTCCATTTAAAATTTCTGGAGAAAGAACTGTTGTTAAAAAGCACTCTGTTGTCAGTCTGGCAGTTTTCCCACTGTAAATCAAACTGATATTCCGAATGGTGAAGTTCCTATACTGGGAGTTATTTTAATTTCTGGGTCCCAAATTTTCTTACACAAAAGAAATCCCAATCAGACCATGAATTTGTTTATAAGGACAACCCTCTCTCACTAAAACAAACAATGTAKTTTTACAAAGAAGTGCAATATTTTTATGAACCAAGACATTGCAGTTCAGTCAATGAACCCAGCACTTTTTAAATGGCTGCTGCAGAGAAAATCTGGAAAATCCCAGTGAAGGAATTTTACAAAGAATAATTCTGGACTATGCTATCGAACTCCCTCTGTTGAGGTCTAAGAAACTAAGACCATGTTCAGTCTTGTGGAACACCATGGATTTCCAGCTAAATTAAATGAAATTTATAACACAGGTGAAAACCAAATTCTTTATGCAGCATGTCTGTTTCTCTACTTGTTTCTGCTGTCATGGATTAGGTGTGACTGTACTGAAGTYATCAGAGTTATATTGCTTGAAGTAAGTTTGAGAAGAAATTTGGAATTTACATAAGGCTTGACATTACCTCTGTAACAGCGCAGATGCTTGTCTGGAAGGGGATGGACTTTGGTTGTGCTTCATTGCTCCCTAGACCAGCAGCAAGCTGACAGAGATGAGATGGAAACAGTGAATCAGGACATCAATCCCACCCAAATACAATTCACAGAAGAGGAGAAATCTGCCTTCATGAAGCCCAAGAATCTCATTTTTACACCATTAGATAAGCTGGGAAGATGTTCTTCCAAGACACTGCAGCATAGTGTGATGATTATTAGCTCAATTCAGTGCCACAATTACTACAGGCCATTTAGCACAAATGTTCCCCCTGTTGCCATCCATTATTCCAGTAGCTTCAAAAATGTCAGTGTGTGCAGCTGAGAGCATTGCATGTCATGAAAGAAATATGGTTATGTGTGACCAACAGCTCAGCCACACATTTATAGTGCAAAACCTCTGACAACACCTTTCTCCTTGTATAATAAGGAAAAGRCTACCACTGAAATCAGATGTTGGACCAAAATTTGATTTTTATCATCATCATTAGTCAGTTGTTTGTCACAGGAACAGTTTTTCTGTCCTCTTGGATTGGGTTCATCTCACCTGTTTTCCTCATCTGAAATTCCACTATCCAAATCTGAGCCACTCACCTTGGATYATTTGCAGAGTCGGCACAGAGAAATATGTAATTCCAGTGGATGACTTTTTCTCATCCTAAAATAGATATCTGGGATGGAAGAGAGAATCATTTGGTTACAAGTTATAGGAAACGAGGTGAATTTGCTCATTTTACCCTAAATATATTAACAACAGTAATAAAGATTATATTACTTTGAATTTATTTGATTAGAATACACTCTTTTCTCCTAAAACCTTCCTAGCAAAGTAACCCAGGGGAGGCTGGAAAGATGTGAAACTTGGATTYCCCTGGGAAGAGCAGTCAGAAGAGGAGGCACTGCTCCCTCCTGGCACTGCACAGCATCCTTCACTCAAATCCCTGGGATCTACAGTACGCAAAGCGTTACTCCCTCTGTGAGCTACAGARGGATTTGGGCACCTACTCCTAATTTGGAAGATGTGCCTTTCAGTGTCAACAGTACATCTATTTCTGTCAGTAGACTAAGAAGAAACACAACTGAACTTCCAACCTCCCTTTGGGATTGTTACAACAGTAGCTGTATTTGTTTAACAGAAGTAATTTGAGTGTTTAAACTAAATATATTAATTGAGACCTGGAAATAATCTTTACTGAGTATTTTAAGCTGTCTACCTTGCAACGGAGTCCAAGCTTACTGTGCAGAATGGTTTGCACTGATGGGAACTGAATTTCTCCTCTAATAAGGGGCAGCAGAAATGATTCTCTCTAAATGCAAAAGGGRGATAAGGTGATGAACCTACAAGATGCTAAATCTCTCTAAAAAGGCTCTTAGGGATGAGATCCTTTGTGAAGGTCAAGTAATGACACAAAGCCAGAAGCAAGGTCACTGAAGAGCACTGCAGCCTTCCCACTGTCACCACCTCAGTGCACATGGCTGATGCTCAAGCCTCCAGCCCTGAGCCTGGTCACACTGTGGTGTCCTAGAGGTGCTCCCATCTCTCTGTGCAGTCCCCTCAGGCAGAAGGGAAGAAGGGAACAAACAGTGATTCCCCCACAATATSAGGGAAAAAAACCCATTAGAGTGCATTGCATGAGAGAAAAAAAAAGAAGAGGATTTTCTGGGTGGGTCAATGGTGACAGGCTTTGCAAATCCTGGCTTTAAAGAAATTGCTCAGAAACCCCATGTAACTCCCAAGAAAGTGCTGAGGAGGCTCTTGAAGAAATCCCATTTCAATTTGCTTATTTAAGTTAGTAGAAAAAAGACCTCCTTGTTACCTAATTTGTTGATGAGTTCAGACACTTTCTGGAATGATTTCTTGCATAATTTACCTTATTGATACATTATTTATAAGTCCTCATTCAATTTTGGGTTCAGGGTTTGGATGTGAGTCTTACATAATGAGTAGCTGGTGTCACCTCGTGTCAGAGGAATCAAAAGTGGTTTTGACAACCCTGGGATTGTCACTAAACCAGCAATATAATCAGAGTTAATTTTTCACTGCTGAATCATTGCAAAATGCTCCCCTGCCATTCCCTCACAGGAATCTAATAAATTATAATGTCCTTTATCTGTTGAATGAAACAATTTGCTAAGGAACAGCAGTTCCTGGCTAAAATGCTCCATAAACTGAGATCCTAAGAGCCCATATCYTTCCAGGATCTATGACTGGAAGAAGTGTTTTCATGATGTATTTTTTAAGATTATACATTCCTTTCAAGTTTAATCTGGATACATGGATTTGGGAAGACCCATAGTGTTTGCACCATGAGCTTCAAAATATGAGAGTTCKGCAGGCTCCTCAGTAATATACATTGAATTTAAAGAATTCAGTGAGCCTTTGGATTCTCCACTGGCCCTGGGAGCTCAGAATTTCCTTTCACTTTCTGGAAAAGTGGTTAAAAATGTATATAAATACWGAGAAGAGTATATTGGCAGAGTCTCCACTCACTGTGGATAGGAAACRCCCTTTAGTGACAGGCACATAATACATTTTGATAAAGAAAGAGGATCAATTCGTTGCTTGAGATAATAAATCATTTTCTCTTGTTCAAAAGTCTGAAGCTAAATAGCAAAAAAAGTGTTAAGCCTGTCCCACTGTGATCTGAAATATTCTGTTTCTGCCTTGTTGTTTTGTTTAGCAAAGCAGGAAAAGAATTATTACTTGAGGTATATTCCATGCAAGTTTGTTTTCTAATCTGTCAAGCTTTGAATCAGACTGGTCTGATTAATGTAAAAATCATTCACAGGGTTCCCTGTGAAGTGTSCTGGGTATTTTAGATGRCATCAAATCTCTGCCTGTCATGAGATCCACTGTAGGAGCCTTTSCTGCTAATTTCAGGCAAAGTGAATTTTGAGTTTTCAGGTATAATTCAATGACTGTTTAGAAATAAAGATTTAAGTTTGAAATGAGTTCTCAATTTCCCTTCAAGARGAAATCATTGCTTCTTAGTTAAAAATTGCTAGATCTGTATCTGTAGTTGCCAGTACTCATGGTGTGCTGCTCTTCATGGAATTCATATGAAGAATCATGTTAAAGTTCTCTCTGATGCCCAAGCACTTTGTGCATTACTGCTTCTTGGAAACAGATGCTTCATTCTTTTTGCCTGATGACTTCCAAGAGATGAGTGGAACTAATGGTCACATTTCCARCTGTCCCTGAGCCTTCAGCACCTCACACACTTTTTGAAGGAAAGGGCAAGTGYAGATTCCTTCAAATTCTTGGACTTTGTGCTTTGAAAACAGTATCTTTTTATCAGACATTTTTTWAATTACTCCTTTTTTTAGAAGCTGRGGTTGGATTCAGTGAGCATTCRTACTGAAGATTAATAAAACCCTCAAACTCTACATAAACAGACATAATCACCCAGTTTCAAGCAGGTTGGCAGTGAGTCAGTGGCCAAACATTAATTGTAAGCCCTTTGCTGGATCCCTATTGGAGTCCGAGGGACATTGCTCCCCAGCCCTGTCCATAATCACCCTCCCACACTACAGTCTAGAGGGAATTTGCTAAGTGGTGTATTTAGGATGTAAATACAATGGTTTCTGCCTGCCCTCCATTTGCACTTGCAGGTTTGTTTATGCACTGAAGGCTGCTCCCAGCTCCAAGCTGTGCCTGGTGAGCCTGGAAGGGAGCAAACATTTTCTGCTGCAGAACAGGAGGCARCAGTGCAAACAAAATGTCCTCGTTGCCACATTCCCTCAGGTGAAGACAGCCCACAAAGGGAAAGAAAAAGTGAAAGGTGTTGGTTGGGACAGGTACTGCTTTGATACCATCTGTCACTGCCAGTGAAGTGCATCTTTCCAAGGACGCTCCTGTCACTCACAGGACACCCAGCCCTGACACAAGGAGTGGATCCAAGCCAAACCAGAGAACTCTTCAGAGGGCAGGAGCTTGTGCACATCCTGTACCTGAGGAAGGATGGATGAGCTGCAGCTTTGGCCACCAGCAGCTGTCCTGCTTCTGGCTTTTCCTGGTCACAGTGTGAGCTCTGTGCCCACCTACCTCCAGGCTYACAGCCCAGACTGAGCAAAAAGGGGCATGGGTACATACTCTGCTATCCAGCCACATCATTGCAAAAAACACTGGCATAGAGGTCTCTGGAATGTTGTGATATGGGGATAAGAGGAGCATCCATCCTGACTTGAGCTGGCCAGAAAAAATGGCATCCTTTTTTTTTCTTCCCTAACCCCTTTCATTCTAGAACAATTTTTGCTGCAGCGGGGTTTGAAGAGCAAAATTTAAGAGTTTATTCACATTGATGGAGAAATTGTCTATACTAACAACAGCAGATAAAAGTGTGGAAGTTGTACTGCATGGGACAAAACCAGCAGAGGATTTAGAAATGTTGAAGATGCCTGCTGTGCTCTGAAAAGGAAAAGATGCTCACCTGAGCCAAGGGGCTGCAGATGGATCAATCACAAGATGAAAACCCAGAGAGAGAAGTGCCCTTGTAAGATCAGTCTGGCAGCTGAGTGCAGGTCAGAAGCAGGCCCCCAGGTTAATGCAGGCTGCCCTGGTTTCAGAGCTGGCWCCTCCATCCTGGCACAGCCTGCCATCCTGGGCAGTGCTATCCTTCCACTGGTGTTGGCATCCCAATCAGGACCACTCCCAAATCCTTCTTGTCCTTGTATTATGTGCACACTGGAATTCTGTTTATCAGAGGAATAAGCATCTTTCAGAGGGCCTTGACTATGGCCCCCAGTATGCTACAGATTTCACAAGGATGACAGTGCCAGACTCCATTTGGCTAGGGCTTATGAATGCCTGAATGGCAGAAAAAGGGTGAAAATAAGAACTTTGGAACTTGAATTTAGGGGCACCCATTAGCTGAGTCACTGTGACTACTTCTGGTCTCAGATCACCTTTATAAATTATTGTTCTGAAGATTTTGTGCATGGATTTTAAAGATTTTTTTATTTTCTCATGAGCAGTTTGAGCACAGGTTTATCTTTTCTACTGGTCCTACAGGAGAAGGTGACACAAAAAATAACCCCTTGACTTGGAACAAAAGCTTCATTCAGACTTGCTGGATGGCAAGAGACTTTGCTTCAAGTTCTTGAATTTTAGCAATGGTCTAATTGCAGCAGGTGTGTCAGAAGCTTGCTAAATGCCAAAAAAGAAAAAGAAAAAAAAGTGATGCTGCTTAAGTTACATTGAATAAGAAAGGACAATGATACGCAGATGCATTTCTGAGTGTTTWATTTCTTGAAAGTGCTAGAATAAAGAAAATTTTTCTATTATCTMACTGTGATTGTCAGTTAAATAGAAGAATTTTGATTTGCACTGGGAAGCTGAGCAAAATATTCTAAGATCAGTTTTTGGAGGATGTACATTCAAATCATATGCCTTGGCTTTATCTCTCAGATGGGTAATTTCTGAGCTTTGGTAAATATAATCAAAAGGGCACAGACATATCTTGCTGCACAAGTTTCTAACAGCACAAGCACCTGGATTTTGTGATGATTATGAAACAATTCTGTCATATTTTCAGACCTATTTGCATTCCATTTTCAATGAAAGTGAAGCAGAAAAAAAAAAGAAAGGAGAAACCTCAAAGGAAGAATAGAAAACTAAAAATACACCCACTCTCTCTGTGTTTTCAAACTAGAGCAGAGCATCAGAGATGAAAGAATCTGCTTTTCTTTAATCTCTCAGTGCAGCTGCCTCATCTGCTGCCTGCTACGTGTCCGTGTCACAGGAGCAAGTCTCACCTTTCTCCAAAAGCCACATCCTTCTGACAGCTCTGATAAACAGCAGGCAGCCAGGCAGGCTCACCAGATCTTTCAAAATACCAACCCTGTGAACCCAAGAGTCATTTCTCCAGGAAAGCTGTAAATCATAGCCCAGCTCTGCTGCTCCCAGGGATCTCAGGCGAGCAGAGAATAGCAAAGCACCTTGCCCTCGCTGATCTTTCCAGCTTGCTCCCCTGTGAGCATCCCAGCCCCAAGCAGTGACACTTTTTGTCTTGCCCCTTTTCAGATAAGAAATAGTTTAAGCTGAACAGCTGCAGAGGAGGGACATGGTTGTCCCCTTTTTGCTGCAAATGGGGAGGCAAATCCCTCTGGGATCTGGCCATTCYTACCCTGGGCTGGGCCTTCACCACAGGATAACAATAGGGAAAACATACAATGGAGCTTCTTGAGCATATTCTCTGAACTCTCATTGCTTTAAGCTCAGGGACCTCCTGAGCCTTTTTTTGAGGAAAGAACATAAAAAATAGTTCTTTGTCATCATGTGCCACTCCTTGATGATCAGGCACATCACTGGATTAGGCACAGTGGTGGAAAGCATCTGAAGAATCACATCCTCACGATCTGTGTGAGCTCCACCAAGACAATAYTTAAAGATTATAACAGATTTTTCATTGTGTAAAAGGAAATAAAAGGAATCTAATGCAAAAACACTATTTGTTGGCACTTTTTTCTCTTTATGAGTAGGGCAAAATTAGCACCTGGRGGATACTGTAAATTTGTCTAGTCCTGATAAAAAATAAATGAATACCACAAATCTTCAGCAGTAAACTAGTTAATAATGTATTGATCCCTGAATTACAGGGTAAAAGTACAATATATCTTTTTTGGAGGGCACRCCTCCATTTTCAAGCATTCTTATTCAGCCTGGATACATAAATCTGCATTACTGAGGAGAAAGTTTAGCACAAGGTAATAGTAGTTGCTTATCAAAAATTTATTAAAGAGTGACTTAATCATGTAAATGACACCAGGGCATGCAAAGAAAAAGAAAAGATGAGCTGGTGTTTTCAAAGTAAAYACAGCAATGCAATATTTCTTCTAACTCCTGTAAGGCATAACAACTAGGGACCAATGAGGTGTAGACCAACTTCACTTTCTTTGTTTATGCAAATATTTATTTCCATATACAAATATATGCATAAGGCTTAATTATAATCAGAAAACTTAATTACAATCAGAAAGCCTAATGATTATCAKAAAACTTAATTATCACGAGCAAAATTGACTTTCTCTTTTCAAAGCTCTGCCTTAGTGAAGTAACTGGGATGTGAACCTGGGATGTGAAATCATGGATTAAAAAAAGGCATTGTGGGGCAAAAATCAGGCTCYTAACTCTCACCTGAGTTGCTTCATGGCTAATGCAGTTGCTCCTGGTTCATCAATCCCATGCTTGTCTTTCTAGATCACACAAAATATCTTTGTAACTCACTGTTTGTTAAAATTGAGAGTTGCTTGGGCTGCATTATTCAATTAGTTAATGATGATATTGCCRCACAACAAACTGCAGCAGGCACCTCCTGAGTGAATTCCAGCTGAATTCAAAGAAAGCACCGTGACAGGGCTTAAACAACCTCAGTGAGGGATGCAGAGGAAGGTTTGTGTCAGGTCTGTTGAGTCAGGGCTGGACATTTCATTATGAACAGGCCCTAGAAGAGAAAAATATGTAGGGGACTCACAGAGCATCAGCTGATACTARAGGAGAGATCTTTTTCCTCACCTTGACTTTACTTGAATATTTTATTAACTTGGATTGTCACTTTGCCATAGAACTGAGTGAAACTTGCAGAGAGAATGAGCAGCAGAAGGGAAAGTTTGAAGATACGAGGAATGTTCTTGTTGAACTTATAGAGTCAATCACAGAATGGTTTGGGTTGGAATGGACTTTAAAGGACTCCTCATTCCAACCCTTGCCATGGGCAGGGACACTTTCCACTATCCCAGGTTGCTCCAAGCCTCATCCAACCTGGCATTGAACCTTTCCGGGGATGGAGCATCTACAGCTTCTCTGGGAAACATGTGCCACTGTCTCAACACCCTTCCAGTAAAGAATTTCTCCCTAATATCTAATCTAATCCTGCCCTCTTTCAGTTTAAAGCCATCTGACCTTGCCAAAAGTCACTCTCCATCTTTCTTGTTGGTCCCTTTAGGTACTGGAAGGCAGCCTTAAGGTTCTGGGTCTTCTAATACTCCAAATAYTTCCTTTAATAAAGTGTCATTTACTTTACAATTGTAAAAGGTCTCATGTTAACCCCTAGCACATGGAGAGGAGACAGAAGAAAACAAAATGTTTTGCTTTTCTGCTGCAATGCCARACCCATGGCCAGGAGTTTCAGGAGTGCAGCTCACTCTGAGATGTATCCACTGCTCTCGGAATATTTTAAAAAGTTGACAGTGCCATGGCCTCTGTTGTCTAAGGTTAGACCAGTCCATCCATGTTCATACTGATAAAGTCTTTATCTTCTGAATTAGGAATGGCGCTGCACATGGGGAATGGTCATTTGCCCAAATTAACCCTCAGGGTAAGCTTTGGTGGTTTATTGAGTTGTTCCTACAGTAGTAGCAAAGAACCTAAGACGAATTCTGAGTGCAGGCTCCAGTGTGTAGTTATTGGTGTTATTCAGTTGTAAAAGTGAACATTCATGCAAGCAGAAGTGTTCATGGGCTCTCTTTTCTGTGTTTCTTGTTACTACTGCAGAGATTTCTGTATTACAGAGGAATTTTTTAATATCTCTGTTTGCTTATGACAAARTGAAATCATAATCCTGATTTGGACATCACTACTTATTGCTGTAGATGTGACAGGGATGCTACAAACAATGTTATCACCTGCCTCATCTGATATGTGTCCTTTAAGTGCTAACTGTACATTCCTTTCCCATCCCCCTAATATGTGTCAAATTA
Source organism: Cardinalis cardinalis (assembly GCA_014549065.1). NCBI lineage: Eukaryota > Metazoa > Chordata > Aves > Passeriformes > Cardinalidae > Cardinalis > Cardinalis cardinalis. The sequence goes on along the minus strand of JACDOX010000127.1, from coordinate 463,269 downwards.
ATTATAAGCTTTTTACAGCACAGACTTTATCCCCACAAGTATTGTTGTGTGACCTTGGTGTCATTTTTGCTTCCTGGACAAATGAAAACAAGGACACGTGAATCAATTCTTGGGAGAAGAGATTGTCCTTTTCAGTTGGTCCTGAATGAAAAGGACAATTCTGAAGTAGCCTGGCAGAACTTCCACCTCTGTCTAACTCAGAACCAMAACTGTGATTTACACCCAAAGCTCCCACTAGCTTTGTCCTCACTTGTGTTCATGGCTTGAAATGTGTCTCCATTTCTCCATATTTGGGTTGTGGACAGCTCATTTTTCTCATGCTTTGGAAAAACTACAAGGGTGACACTGGTGCAGAATTGCCATCAGTCTTCAGAAGGATGTTCTATTGATTTCAGATTAGCAAACATCATCTTGGAAAGGCTAAAGTTAGCCTGGTCTAAAGAAAACCAGACTGGAAGAAATGGTGACAAGGATCTTGCAAAGCACAGTTTTACTCAGGTCAGGGACACAGGGGCTGATTGAACACTGCAGGTCTCTCTCACTGCTGGATTTGGCAGARGGGTTGTCTGCATACATTTTTGTCATTTGTCAGCTGGATAGATGTGCCACAGACAGGGAGGTATGTTGTTAGGTTTAGACACTCACTATAATGTGTGAAAAATAGAGGTTTCTCTCTCAGAGTGGGGATGTACTGAGGAGTTCTGCTTGCCCTCCAAGACCCAGCCTTCTCTTGRGTGCCATCTGACAAAATATTTAGGTATGAACTATTCAGTAGGTCTTATGCACGTGGGTAAAGTTAAGTATCAAGCCAATCTGCTGAAAAGATGGGAAYTGCAGATGCAGGCTTTTAACTGTAAGAAATAACATTACACTCTAAAGGCAGCTCTTTTTTGTATTTATGTTCTGAGCACATTAGGAATTTTTCATTCATCATCCTTCTGACATTGGAAATAGCACAGGGTGAGGCTAGGCAGAAGGGCAGATTTCAACCTGAGCACTCTGATGCCTCTGTCTGTAGATTTACATGATCTCGGGTGTGTACTCCTGCACTTAATTACATTTATTCATCATCTTTTGATGACATATTTCCAGTGCATGGCATCTTCCCAGTGTCACTGTGTGCCTCTCTGCACAGATTGGTTTGCTCTGAGGAATAAAAGGGAAATAATAACAGTTGTTCCACCATCACCCCTTATAACCTGAACTTTTAATGTCCATAAATAAAAGTGATGRGGACTATTCTGCAATCCCAAGGCCTTGAAGTTTTCTTTTCCCATTCTCAAGAAAGGGTTTAAAGCATTGAAATGTTGTTTTCTTATGAGTTTAAGATTTTCTTATGGGAAAAATTATATTTTCTGCTGGTAGAGAAACTTTGGAGGTCTCCCCAGACTATCTCTCTTGTAATAGGAGAAATCTTGGCTTGCTGAATGATGAGGTAGGAAGAGACTGAACTGCAACAGTATTTCAAAAAGTGCAATACCCAGGTCATCCTCTTCAACAGCAAATAAAAACTGAGCTGCAGAGCAATGAGGTGACTTCATTGAAGTCAGCCAAGGGCAGACCCTTGTCCTTTCCAATGCAACCACTCACCTCTCCTCTCTCCTCTTAACAATGTCATGTGAATTTTGGATATTGTCAGCCACTCTGTCAAACAAATAATCTTTGGAAAAAGCAAAAAAGAATGCCAAGGGGATTTATATTCTTTTTTTTTTTCCCTTAATAATTTCTAAGAAGAAAAAAGGAAATTAACTGAGCAACTCAATCATTTGTCATGAAATGTGTGCTCAGCCCAGGCTACAGGTGTGAGTTTTCCCAGACACACTTGAATTAAACCATCCCTGAGTTCCAGTGAGTAGAGCTCCACATTTGTTCCAGTGGGTGATGGGTGATGCTTCCCTTCCCTTCCCTTCCCTTCCCTTCCCTTCCCTTCCCTTCCCTTCCCTTCCCTTCCCTTCCCTTCCCTTCCCTTCCCTCATCCCCCATTTATTTCAGCACAGAATTAAAGGAGCCCCATGAAAATGAGAATTAATCCAAAACTACTTTTTTATGTACAAAAGCACCTAATGACAACAAAAATCTGGTTTCCAAACACTGCACATGCACCCTGAAGTCTTAAATACTCAAGACTGGAAATAAAATGTGAGCAACTTCATGCACATGCAACTGCATTCAAGGAAGACTCAGTAAGAGACCAAGATTTAAAAAATGTCAAAGTTAAGATTTTAAAAGAAATGTTGATTTGCCTCTCTGTGTGGCCATGTGTAGAAATGGTACATAATTCCATGGGCTTGTTTTATTTGGTTACAGGGGGACTTGGTTTGCTTGATTTGATGTGATCCTCTCCTTATTTAGTGCAGAAGATGAAAAATAAGTAGTGATGGAGACAGATCAATATTCTGCTTCATTAATTAAATGCAAGTCAGCATAATTCCTTTGAGCAGGTTCCATCCTAGTCCCCCCAGCAAGAAGTTGATRATCAGAGGGATCAAAGAGCTCAAAGCAAACTTGATGCTGCTCAAGCTGACCATGCTCTATGCAAGTGAACTGGACCCTTAATTTATGTGCTGAACTCTTTGAACTTTGTAAAGAATTAACAATGAAAAGCTTTGCAGTTTTAAATATTTAGTAAAAAAATTGGGTGCTTTTCAGAGAAATAGTAAAATGTGCATACCTGATACTCAATTTTCCTGTCAAAGTTGAAGGATGAATGAACTTTCTCAATGAAAATCTGTAGGATGTAGAATATYGTACACACTCACATATATTTATATTTTTTGCAAGCAAAAATAGAACAGCAAACTGATGCCCCTCTTCCCTCCCTTTTTCACCATGGGGGGAAAACACCCAGAACTTTTTTTCCCCTGAGACTTTCCATTAAAAATCTTTTTCAAATTAAAAAARTATTCTTCTTTTATGGATATTGATTCTTACTTCTTCCCCTTGGAGGTTGAAAAGGATGCTAAAAGTTATTAAGTTTTCACCACAGGTTTTCTCAGGGGCATGATTTTCATTCAGAATAGGAATGTCTGAGGGATGAATGACCAGGGATCAATGTTTAATTTTACACTCTGGACTGGTTTTGCTATAGACCACATCAAATATAAATGACAATGAATTAAAATAGTTTCTATTCTCTCTTCACACCCACATGTGCCTGAATGAAGGGTTTGTTGTTGCCTCTTTTTTTTTAAGTTGTGAACCCAGTTAGAAATAGGCACTATGAATGTGTACATAGGATATTTTTCCACTGGATCCCATTCAAAATTTTATATAAATCTGAGGGATTAAATTGTCAATTTTTCCAATGCTCATAGTATTAATTTCTTTATGAAAATGAAAAACATAAATCAGAAGAGTTTTAAGGGGATAMTAGGAAACTAAAAAAATCTGAAAAACTTTCCTTATGAAAAAATGAATTATTCAAGAGCAATTTTCTTGGGTTCAGGGTGTACCGGGCTGTGTTCTCTCAGTTTACATTAAAACCTCTGAGTTGCAATGCAGTGATGTGAGTCAGGACCTCATCCCCTGTACAAAAACTGYATTTGCTCTTATGATGTGACTGTTGGGGAGCTTTTGGAGAGCTATTATTGACATTTCAGAGAGGAGCATGGGAGCAAGGAACACAGGCGAGTAAAGAATAGATTTTTCCTAAGTTCTAAAAAATAAATGCCTCAGTTAGGGGCGTTCAGAGGTGCATGATGACATTGAAGTCATAAAATGCTTTTTCTATCTCAAAAGATTTTATGTCACAGATCTTCATAGTAAGAATTTTTGTGTGTCTCTCCATTGATGATGGAGGGATTTCAAAGAGAGATTTCTCCAAAAGGGCAGAGGAACACTTGGACAGCTCACCCACAGAAGTTTGATATCCCCCTCCTGCACAGCTGCCTTTGGTAGCCACTGATATTAGTGGAGTTAGGGCTGTGCCAATATCTCTCTTCTGGGCCATTTATGCCAGGGGTGCTTAGGGGCACTTCAGTTTTGTACCCATTGCCTCTTTCCCCACATCATCCTTGATTACATCCCTATAAACCTATGCTGAGGTTAATTCTTTAATTCTTCTGAATCTCAGTGAGCGAAGAAATAATAGTTTTATGTAATTAATCAGGAATTATCTTCAAGTAACATAATCAATAAYGTCCTAAAAGATATCAAACAGTGAAAACTCTAGATACTAGTTCTTTGTTCTCTTATTAGCAGTGGCCATAATGGCCCAGCTGTTTTCCTGAGAGAATGTTGAAGCATATTTTCTGGATACTTAAATTCTATCCAAAGCATGAGGTTTGGATGGTTGGTGGGTCTAGGTTTGCAGAAGAGCCACTGAGTTTTGCCAAATAATTGCAGCTTGTGTGAATTTTTTTTCTCACAATTGGTGTGAAGTTTTTTCTCACAATTTTTCTCAAAATTTGTGGGGTTTTTTTCTCTTGTTCTAAACCATATAGCATAGGTGAGGACACTTTATCAAACAACTCTCTCAACCTCAAAAGCACTGTTACTCAGAAGTCAGAAGAGACGGCACCCTGAGGCTGTAGAACCTCATTAGTTTTGGCTCTCAAATAAATGCTACAGGAAACTATTGAATGTCACTGTCATATTTTATGAAAAATCTCTTTGCCAGGATTTTTCTCCTGAGAAGTTGAGAAGCCTCAGAAAAGAAATGTAAACAATAATTWTCTGATTGCTTGGAATGTGGTTTGGAGGTTGCTTACCAACAGGTGCATCTTTGATTCRTTCCATGTGAGTTGTTTTTAATTAATGACCAGTCCCAGTCCAGCTGTGTGGGGATGCTTGTCAGTCATGGGTATTTTATTATCATTCTTTTCCAACTTTCTGATGTCTCTTTTCTCTTTCTTTAGTATAGTTTTAGTATATCATTAGAATAGAATAGAATAGAATAGAATAGAATAGAATAGAATAGAATAGAATAGAATAGAATAGAATAGAATAATTAATCAGCCTTCTGAGAACTTGGAGTCAATTCTCATCTCTCACCTCGTCCTGGGAACCCACAACAACACCACAACAATTGGTGACCCCCAACAATTGAGTAGTGAGTGTACGTCTTCATTAAGAGAGTTGGTACCTAAAGTTATCACTTTTTTACTCTAAACAWCCCATGACTTTCTTTAGAAACCAAGGTTTTACATGTGTTCACATAACACAACAGCTACTCCATKGCAGAAGGAGAGAAAACTGAGAGTAGTGGAGTGAAATCAGCAGAAGCCTCAGCGGTAGGGACAGACCTGTGCTGGCTGGGGAGAGCAAACAGGTGACTGTCAGCACCAACATCTCATATATTTGAAATAAAATGATTTGAGAAGAAAATCAGGCATGGAGATGAATGAGGCTTACCTGCAGAGGCGACAGCCTAGCAAGAGTAGAGCTGTGCTTGTGGCTTTCAGGACACCGCTTGTCCTGAGGGACTGTTGTGGCTGCCCTCCACAGACACCTAAGGTTGGCCCCTGCAAACTGAAAATGAGACCACCATGGTGTGTTTGCCTCCTGCCTGAAGTGCTCCTGGACACTCTCTTTTTGCCAKAAGCCTAAGCAAGTGCACAGATCTCTCTCTTTCAGGCCCCTGCACCCTTTGCAACCTCCAGGCAAACACAGGGGAGGTTCCTGCAGGGTGCTGGAGACTCCACTGTCCTTGAAGTTGGAGCTTTACGACTGAAGCTTGTGATGCTTCCAGTCTCAGCTCTTTCATGATGTTTTTGCCTTCATCAATTCTTTCTTCCAGGAGGAAATCCTCCTTTTAATGTAGAGGGATGCCTCTGGCTTTGCCCTGTTGCCAGTGTCTTCAAAAGCATCAGCATTTTTCATTCTAATTAAAAATGAAAAGTCATCAATTATCTATCATTCTCCGGCACAGATCTGAGCTGTGCTTGAAATACCCAATTTCCTGGTTTGCCTCAGTATAGCCATTCTACCTCATGGTTAAAAAAGAGGGTGATTCTAGTGAGATAAAAAAGCACCATTCACACTTACTCAATCCAGGCTCATTCATGCTTTATAGCTTTCAATTGCAGGAGATAATTCCTCTTCATTATTACTATACTCACGTGTCCTGCAACCCTCACCTAATCTCAGGTTCCAAGTTCCCTGAAGGATTCTGTTTGGACACTTTGCTGTTTTACTAATCCCCTGCTAGCAGTGTAGAATAGACTGAATGACCCATACCCATGGAAAAACACAAACATTTGCTCAGTTCCAGAGTGATATTTTTCATATATTTGTTCTACTTTTTGAAAACACTCACCAAACGGAAATAATAATAATAATTTCCCTTTTCTGCAGGGTTTTGTTGTTTCCCAATACTTGCTTTATTTTGCAAAAAAAAAAAAAGATCTGCCAATGTCAGTAGGATTAATTATATACTAATGCTTCGCAAAAGTATGCATTTAGCCAGAAATTCTTTGAGAAATTTTAGGTGTAAAGAAATGCAGAATATTACCCATTATGCCTCACTGCTCCTACTGCTTCAGCAGCTCACTGCTGCAATAGCACATTTATCAAATTGCACCTGAGCAAGGTATGAAATCCATTTCTACTAACAGAACCATGAAGGAAAAAATGCTTATTTTTTGGAAAGTGCCTGAGTRCTGTTCACATTGTGAAAATGACTGGCAGTTTACAAAAAGAATCTGTAGCTTTCTAATTAATTTCAATTGGGTAGAAACATATTTTTACTTGACAGTTTTGTTGTGCTCAATTTTTTAACAGTTCAGCTTTTTCTGGCTTTGAATATTTCTGATCAATATGATATCATTAATTTGTCTTAAAGAGTCCTCAGTTTTGATGGTTTTCAATATCTGACTTGGTAAATCAATGAGAACTACACACTAATAAGAAAGGAAATCTATCAGAATAGAGATTAAATCCTTGAAATATAATGGAAAGTAAAAATCTTACAAAGGAAATAAAATTTCAAAAGATACTATAACAGCAGCTGAGTTCTAATAAGAAGCAAATATTTCATAATATTCCGAATGAAATACGAGCCAAAATTAGGAATGGCTGTTGCTGATGTGGGAGAAAAGATGTGCTGGACCAACATCAACAACTGAATTGTGAATTATTATGCCTTGTTTAACCCATAGAAGCTTCTGGCCAGGGTGGTACCCAGCATTATTTGCCTTTGATAGCAGTAATGTGTGTACTGAGGTGATGGGGGCTTTGGCAACCATCAAAGGGCATTTGCCAGCCAGCAGAGGCAACTAGAGCAGGCTGGCAGTGCCAGGGGATGCTCCTGAGCTGGGAATGGCATCACAGCGCTGAGTGCATTGGCAGGGCAGTGAGGCAGAGATCACAGAATCACAGAATTGTTTAGGTTGGAAAAGACCTCCAAGACCACTGAGTCCAGCTGTAAACCCAGAACTCTGTTCAGSACCAAACTGTGTCCTCAAGTGCCACGTTCATCTTTTTTTGAGACATTTCCAGAGATGGTGATTCCCCCACTTCCCTGGGCAGTTTGTTCCATTGCTGGACAACCCTTTCAGTGAAGAGATTTTTCCCTTGTATCTGATCTAAACCTCCTCTGGCACAACTTGAGTTCATTTCCTCTTGTCAGTCATTACCTGGGAAAATAGACCAAGCCTGTCCCCTCTTGYAGGGAGTTGTGCAGGGCCAGAAGGTCCCCCCTGAGCCTCCTTTTCTCCAGGCTGAGCCCCTTTCCCAGCTCCCTCAGCTGCTCCTCCTCAGATCTGTGCTCCAGAGCCTTCCCCAGCTCCGTTCCCTTCCCTGGACACGCTCCAGCCCTGTAGCAGGCCCAGGGCCTGCAATGCCGCCACGTTCAGCAGCCTAAGATAGGAAATGCCGAGTCATGATGACTGGACCTTAGAAGCCCCTCTCCTGCCTCTAGACCCTTGCTCATCTCTCTGTAGGACTATAGGTCACTTTCCTTTAACCCTTACTGTTGGACAATTCCTAAAACCCCTGTACCCTGTATAAAGGRCTACTTTTGTCCAGCTCGGCAGAAGAGCTGTCCCTGAGAACCTTTGCAGAAGAGTTCAATAAAGACGTCACTGTGGAACCCCACACAGAAGCGCTTCTCCTCTCTCTCCCTGCGTCTGCCTAGCAAGCAAAGAGCTGAAATCACAAAATGAGCTGATAATCACTAGAGCTGATATCACCTAYGCTGGCTAAGGTGGCCTGCGGCTGGCAGCTCTTTGGGAACTCGGACAGGCTGTGCTGAACAGGACTGCGCTATCCGGACCTGTTGCAGCCCGCTGGGGATACCCCGAAACCCGGCCAGGGCCGCATTACTGCCCCTCAATGTCCTTCCTGAGCTGAGGGGCCCAGAACTGCGCACAGRATTTGAGATGTAGCAGATGCTGGCAGTAGTTGCATAAATTCATGGAGGTAACAGTGAAACTGGAAGTGAGGTGTTTGAGGAGTGAGATGGTGCATTTTAGAGCAATAATTTATTCCTGTTTCAAGCAAGGGCCCACATGTGGACCTCCAGGGAAGAGCTCCTGCCTGGTGCCCCAGGAGGAGCCACAGGATGTCCTGCATTGTCAAACAGGTTTGATAGAAGGAATAGGTTAAAAATGCTCTTTCCCATCAGTAGCATCCCACTTACTGTCTGGATACCTCCCAGAGCYATATTTTCAGAAGTACTCACCTTTYAAGAATGACATTAACTAAAAATTGATSTTAGACATTGGGCTTCTGCTTGGGGCTTCCCCCTCAACCCTCCAACGTGCTGCAGAAGTGCTGCACAGGCACAGCTCAGAGCCCCATGGGAGCTATGTGCTATCAGTGTCCCTCCAAACTGATCTCGAAACCTGAGCTGGGAACAAAAAAACACATTGCAATTGCAAATAATAATAGAAAATCAGCAGAAAGTAGTAGAAAATAAGGGCTAGGTTTAAAAATTTATCAGTGCTACTTGTTCTGTGGCTTCCAGATCTACTTTTTTTCTGGGTTGTTTTAAGATTTTCAGCCTGTGTTATGAAACCTACTGTGCAGTCATGTGGATCAAGACAAGCTCAGCACTCCTCCTGCCTGGGGTTTTTGGACCACTCTGACATTTTTCAGACAGACACAGTTGTGCCAGAGGGGTTAGAAAACTGGAGCAGTTCTATTACAGTGTTAATTTACATGGGGTATATTTCACTTTCTTCTGGGTGAAATGAAATTAATTGGCTTTTTTTCTTTTTTTTTTTCAAGTGAACTTTAAAAAATTGTGTGAGTTGATCAAAAGTSTAAGTGCTTTTAAGTATTGATGGAGCTGTTGTGCTTGCTGAGGATGGGAATTCTTTCTCTGCAGTGCTCAACAAAATCAAGACCTATTTCTGTGATGTGTTATTCTATGTTTTATTTATTTGGAGTCTTTCACTGGATGATTTAACACAAGATGCTGTAGATAGTAAAATGTCCATTAGCTTAAAAAAAGTGTCCAGAGAGCTAATTAAAAATTATTCTATTAAAAAAATGAAATAAAAATTCTTTGGCTTAGGAATTAATCTCAGTTGCAAATGGTTAAGTTCTGGGAGGGTGTACCAGTGAAATATTAAAATATATTAAAATAWGTTACACTTTCCTTGGACAATCTCATCAGTATGAACTGCAGTGTTGGYGTAAGTGAAGAGTAATATGCTTATAGTTCATCTCCTTAAAAAATGCCACATGAGGATGGGAATTGTATTTGGATCTTGCTGTTATGGCCTGTAGAGTCCTTCATGGCATAGAGGTGATGGGATGTGGGTTAAGTGAGCATAAAGATCTTCTCTGTTTGAAGCTGCAGGATGCAAGCAGCGTCCTGTGGGTCTTTACTTCTTTTTACCGTGGCTGAAAACAAAATGCATCTCTACCTGATGAGGGCAACTATTCAGGGTTGTCATTAAATTCTGAGAAACTGAAGAAAATAATGAATAGATTCACAGCATATCTTGAAGGGAGCTTTGCAGGTCTCCAGTTCAAACCTCTGCTCAGAGCTGATCTAACTTTGAATTTAGCTTGCTCAAGGATTTGCTTCCTTTCAAGTTTTCAGTGTCTCCAAAGGCCAACAATTCATGATCTCTCTGGGACCTTGTCTTAGTGCCTAATCACGTAGAATTTATTTTCCTCTTATAAAGCCAGAAATTCCCTTGCTGCAACTTCTGTCTGCTGCATTTTTCCCTTGTACCATTGAGTTATGAGAAGAGCTGGGCACCCTTTCTGTGGTGGAAGAAAGCACCAAGAGCCATTTTTCATAGAATCACAGGATGGTTTGGGTTAGAAGGGACGTTAAAGATCATCTAATTCCAACCCCATGCCATGGGCAGGGATGCCACCCACCACATCAGGACATCCTCTTTAGGCTGAAAACCGCAAGCAGTTYACTCCAGCCTCTTCCAGCAGTGGCTTTCGTAGGGATCTCATTAAAAGACACCCACAGWGGGTGAACCAGGCCAGTCCTGCTCAAAGGCAGCTCTGAACACCATCACTGTGCCTGAAGAGGTGAGAAACAGCCAGAACAAACCTGCTGAGCTGTCAGCTGCAGAGGCAAATGGGGATGCCACAACTCCGATGCCTGATCTGGATCTGTTGAAACAACTCAGCTGTGAAAGCTGAAAAGGGTGGAGGTAAATGAGCAGTGAAGGCTGCTCTGGCTGGTTTTTACAGATTGGGTGAGGAGGACAGCACCTTCTCAGTGCTGAGGTGAATTTTGGGTCTGTCTTGGTACTGCTAGGCACTGTAGAGATGGAAACACCACAGCATAGCAATCCTCTGGGAAATGATGTTGATTACAGCATACAGAGCTGGATAGGATTTATTTATGTATTTTTTATCAAGAGCTTTTTGCTATTGAAATTGCTATCGATATTTAGTAAGGATGTGCAGAAACGTTCTCAGATTGGCAAAAATTTCACTCCGAAAGGTTTCTCTTAAGTGAGATGTAACTTTAGGAAAGAATTAAGAAAGCAAAGTTTCTTTCAATGTCGAGGGAAAACTCACCTGAATTCCCCCTGGTGACCAGGTCATGTTGAAAGGAGTGTGAGTCTCTGAATATTTTGTGTCAGGATCATTAAACTGGTATTTTTGCAAGTGCAAATCTCTACTTTTCCTCATGAAATTCTGCAAAAAGGCTCTCTTTTATCTGCTGCAAAATGAATCCAAATAGTGAAGAATCAATAATTTTTCYTCCCTGGTTGGCTCTGATATTATGCAGTCACAGACTTCCAGCCTGAAGTGACATCTTGTATCCAGTGTCCACAGGATACAAGAAAAAACTTCTCAGCAACAAATCAACAACATCTTCTTGTTATTTGCCATTTTATTTCAGCGGCTTTATACATTTATTTTACAAAGCATTTTTTAAATAARTATTTTATTGCCTTAAAATTGGATAAAGCTGTTCATATGAGAATGATAGAACTGCTACAGGCCTTTTAGCAAATAAATAACAGCTTAGAAAACTATTCTTCTATTATGAAAACTGCAGCAAATAAAGGCTTTATCAGCCATGAATGAAAGTTTCACAATCACATTTATTTTCCTGAGGTTTATTTCACCTCTAAATCTGTAGAATATTTCAGCTTCTAGAGCTAAAGTTCTGGAATCTTTCCTTATCACTGAAATTCACTTGTTTATGCAAAGAAATAGCAAACAGGCAAGACATGCTGCTGTATTTTAGGTCAAGTTGCAGCATTGAACAAATTTCCAGTTTCAAGAATGACATGAAGCACTCAGTTATGCTGAGCTATACTGGGCTTATGTTTCTTGATAAGTCCTATTTCTCCTTGGGTTTTCTGATTTCTCTTTGTCAAAAAAAAGTAGGATTTGATCTTTGGCAGTAATTAAGTGTGAACTGTGTAAAGAACTGGGTTTCATTTATAGGTCTTGCACTTCTGAAATCTGTTTTCCTTTTTAGTGCAAAAAAAAGAATGAGTTTTAAAAGTTCTGAGGTGAACCATGTCTGATATTTCTCRTCTTGATTTGATGATTTGGAGGTCTTTGGTGGGCTGGGCTGTACAGTGAGGCAGGAGACCTCTGATAAATGAAGCTGTGCACTATGGAAGCCCTCTGTGGGTAATTTTCCAGTACAGGTCCTGTTCATATTTATCACATTGGTATTAAAAATGACCTTTCCACCAGCAAATGCATATTTTCTAGTGCTTATGAAATATGGGACTTTGGAATGCATTGGTTGGAATCAAAACTGACAGAGAACTGGGGGCATGTTACCATCCCCTGCATCTGGTGTCTCATTTTCCACAAAAGATCCCAAAGTGTTGAGGAAGCTGATGATGTTGAAAGCTGCTTAAAGAAAACACTCCTTTTCCTGAAACTGGATCACAAATAAGAGTTCAGCTGCTGCTAATTAATTTTTCTGTTAGTCTGCTGTCACATTTAGCTTATCATGCAGTGGACCTTCACTGTCAGTGCTTTCTCACCCTCCAATGTGGATCTCAGCCACTTTGTCCCAAGGTCAGACATTAGCAGCTTTCCCTTACTGTGTGTGCAGCAAGCTGGCTCATCTGCTCTGATGGTATCCGACAAAACCTGACTGCAAAATCTCCCTCAGAGGTGACCTCCTGAAAAGGGCAAGGCATCATTCAGCCATAAAAGTGATGATTTGGCTTAAGTTGTTAAAAAAAAAAGRCAAAAATAATCCCCACCCTATAATTAAAAACCCACACAGTGGGCTTTGCTGCAGTTTTTGTGTTGCTCTACTTGTTGTAGAAATTGTGAGCTCTTCATTGCCTGTCTAGAAATGGAGGGGTGTATAGACCCATGTCACAGACAAAATTTTACATTCTCATTTTCATGTAGAATATTCTGAAATGAAAGGGACTCACAAGGATCATCAAGTCCAGCTCTTAAGTTTATCCCACACAGGGATGAACCCCATGACCTTGCTGTTATCAGTACCATGCTTGGATCTGCTGAGCCAATCTCAGTGGCTGCTCTCAGTGCCYCACTACAAGTCAAATCTGGCAGCATGATGAGAGATCTAGCATGAAAAAGAATATTGCTGACAATTTTTGGCTTTCATGTGAGAACTAATATGAWACACACCTTGGCTGCTGTTAGAAAAGTGTTGCACCACCTCCTGCCCAGACTGAAACTCTGGGTTATGATGGTTATGGCTTCAAATTGTGCTAGGGGAGGTCTAGGTTGGACATTAGGAAATATTTCTTCACTGAAATAGTGGTTAAGCATTGGAGCAACCTTTCCAGGGAAGTTCTGGAGTCACCATCCCTGAAAATGTTAAAAAAAGGAGTGAATGTGGCACTTTGTGGTATGGGTATGGTTTAGYGGCCATGGTGGAATTCGGTCAAAAGTTGGACTCGATGATCTTGGAGACCTTTTCCAATCTTCACGATTCTATGACTCTGTGACTTCATTCTATTGTTCTGTGACTTCAACCTATTATTCTGACTTTTTCTGGGTGTGAGGAGTACAGGAGTAATACTCATTGATATTGATGCACTGGACCCTCACCAGCTCGACACCTAAGAGCTCTGGTGGAGCAGGGAAATTCTCACCTGATTTATAGAAAGGCTCTCTCAGATTTACTGCACTGCATTATAACAATTTCTCTGTACTTCACAGTGCAAAATGAAGATAGGGATGTATTTTGCTGTAAATCTTAGAGGAGCACAGAGAATAGTACAGCCTTTGATTTTTTAGTTACTGCCATGCTGGTGAAGGGCTTTTATTATTTTTTTCAACTGTAWTTGTGGTAGAGTTACTGTAGAGAAATTACTCTTTATTTGTTTGAATAACAAAGGCTCTGGGTGATGTATTAGATCACCTATTGAGGTCTTTTCCAGCTTATATTTCTAAGCTCCTGTGACTCTTTAGGGATGACAAAAGCTAAGGACAAAGATTTGTCTCCTAAGAGCTTGCAGTAATTGCAAAACAATTGTCCATATGACCTTATAGATGAATTTTACAGTTTTGGGACAATGGGCTGCTCAATTCAACAACTTTTTTCTTTCCCTTGGTGCTGTTTTTCACTCTTGATGAAGTGCTCTCTTGGTGAAGCATACTATCATCTTTCATGAGCACCAATTGGGGGAGCATTAAGTACACAAYAGAAAAAGCCTGATTGTGTTCCCAGGATGCTGTGGGTAAACTTTGTGGTTGCCTTATGTGTGAGCAGAATCTGGCTCCAGGGACAAGCTGCCTCTTGCGGAGAGCAGCAAACCCTTGTGTCACTGCTCAGACTTGCAGAGGGCCTTGCACACAGGGCAAAGTCCAGGGTGCTGGGCAGAAGGACCTCAAAGCACCAGAGTTGACCTGATAATATGACAATTAGTTTTTCTTGCCTGTCCATTTCTTTCTTTCTCTCTCAGCCATCTCACCAGTTCCAGGCAGTTCTGTGAGCTGCAGCCTCTCACTGAGGAATCAGGGCTCCAGCCCTCCCTGTAAACCAACTGCAGAAAGTGCCAAGGTGACTCCTTTAGTTTATCAGCCCCACATCTGCAAGAATCAGGTTTAGGTTTTTCTGTGTTCCCACTCTAGATGTGAGATGTTTTCAGAAACATTCCTGTGATCTACCCTGTCCTAGACTAAATACCTATATAAGTTTAAATGCTAAACTTATACTTGTGTATAAGTTTGGARACTTATACACAAGATACTATCTTGTGTATAAGTTTCCAAAAATCAATTTCATTTTAACATAACTTGGTCATAGAGAATTTGTGGATTTTTCCCGTTTGGCATTCCTCCATATGTGCTGCTATGAAAGAGTCCTTTTCTTCCAGCTGCCAAAGGAGCATAGCCCTTGTTAATTGTCATGCATTGGGTTCCTCACTTGATTCTTGAAAAGCAGGACTGAAAATTGGCCAGAAATTGTCCAAGGAACTGAGGCTGTCAGGCTGAACCTAAATTTTATGGTAATAGTGAAATAGTTTTGCTGAAAGTAAATATCCCCATTTATTGAGTCACCAGTGTCTTGCCTGAGCTGCCTTTGAAGGCTTCTAGAGGGAAATCCTGTCTGACATCCCTTGGCACCAGCTGCTTAGGCAGGTGCAACATCTCACTGGAGATCCTGCAGAAAGATTGGCTTGCTGAGCATCAGAGAGAAATTAATCTTGTAAACATGTATTTCAGGGTAAGAGAAATTACCCTCTGCTCCTTTATTTTCATCAGGAGCAGCAGGATTTAAATCCTCCATCTAGACAGACAGACCTTTGATACCCAAACATGCTCAGAAGAAACCACATCTCCTGAACCTCAGGCTCATTTACTGAGGGAAACTTGCAGCAAACTTTCACTCACAGGCAAGTCTAAAACCATTCTGTAGTAAGATCAGGTTTAATACTTTTCTATTTTTTTCCATCCAGGTTTTGTAAGGTTTATCTAAAATGATAAAATATCTCTGCAGCCATCCCAGCTGTTCCTGTGCAAGTGAGAACTACTTGAATTGTAGTTGCTCACTTCTGGTCTGAGATTCTGAATCAGATCCCTGATTCACTGCAGAGAGAGTGACCAGGCATTGAGCAGTTTGCTGAACTCCACTAGAATTGTAAAAGTCTCATGCAAGCAATTTTTGTTCCTGAACTGTTTTAACTTGTATGAAAAATAACTGTCAGTAAGTAAAAAGCTGAATAACAAGGGGATGGCCACATGTCATAGATCCCTTTGAGTGTGAGACACCTTTTACCATTTCCTCTGTGCATCTTAATGTTTGCCCTTACTTCAGGCTTGCTCAGGCAAAGTACTGACACTGGGAGAATCACATCTCACCTCTACTCAGCACAGTTTGGGAAAGTAAAGTACCATCAGTCATGAGGCCATGGACAAATAAAATAATTTGCTGTGAAATGCTGCTAAGGAAAATCACAAATTAAATATATCTTTCTCTCTCTGTTCGCTTTCTCTCAGACATGCAAAAATTCATTTGCATATTGCCTATAAGGAATACATATTGTGAATCCTCTTGCAGTGTAGTCTGGGGGCTGTGCCTTTCCTCTTTATATTAAATGACAATAACTTATTGTCTGTAGTTTAGTTACACTTTTGTCTTCTTTTCCAGTCCAAACTGAATGCTTGTTTTATGCTGAAAAAAATCTTGGAGCTCCTTAAGTATCAGTAAAATTTATACTGCATAAAGATATTTTGGAACAGCTTGTAATAGAGTGGGCAATGTGATCTAAAAATGAAAGAACTGATCCAATTCTTTTGCAGGCTGTGATGCTTCACATTGGTCAAACAATAGATTTGCTTCCCTATATCTTGCTTTTGACTTTCACTCCCTGCAAATCTTCAGGGGAACGTTACTGCTGAAATAAAAAAGTGAGTTGGAACTTCATTGACGTTTACCTTTAAAAATAGCTTGTGTGATGAAGGAACAAGACTGCATTGCTTTTCGGTCTAAACTTTTATTTGTCATAGTCATCAGCTTCTGAACCTGGAAGAAGGGAAGGCAGGTGTGTTAACCAGATGGACAGATGGAACAAAATGTCACTGAACTGTGCAGGTGTGGAAACAGAAAGACGCAGGGCAAATGACATTTTGGATGGAGGGTGACCCAGCCAGTCAATAGTAGGCAAGTTATTGTAAAAATGGAAATAAACATCTAAAAAATGTTTCAAGATGCAGGGAATGATGCTGAATTCTTGCAGCTGTTGTGCTGGGAAGAGGAGGAACACAGGCTGATCTTAAACTGGAAGCCTAATACACAAGGAATGTGTTGAAGGGTTTCCTCAGAGGAGTAAGATACGACTTAATTACTCTCTTTAGCTATCTTGGCTTAACTAGGACATCACCTGTAGTAACTTCAGATCTTTGGGGAAMACCCCTCATTTCAGAAGGGCTCTGTCTGGAACTATCAGGGATACAGAGTCAAGGAATCACAGAGTGGTTTGGGTTGGAAGGGTAATTCCAACCCAATTTCAACCCATTYCCTCATCTAATTCCAACCTCCCCTCCATGGACTAGATTGTGTTGTTCATATCCCCATCCTCCTTTAAACTCCAGTCTCTTCAGAGCCAGTACTTCTCTTTTCCATCCTCAGCTATATCAACCCATATCTGAATGTCATTTCCTGGTTTCTTATTCTAACACATGGTCTGCTTATTCTTCAGTTTTTATGTTTGTTTGTCACTTTGGTTGGCTTTTTTACCAGTAAAAAATTAACTTCCTAACTCATGTAATGCACAAAAATTTATAACTAGGAAGTTTCTATTATTACTCCTCTGTGCAAGATTTTATAGTTAAGGGCCTTTTCTGTTACTACTGTTGTATAATGACTACAGAGAGAGCCTGGAAATGACAGCTGCAGTGAGATTTCCATTTTGGCTGGACAGCAGCAGGGAACATCRCATTCTGGTATTCAAACTGTTGTTTCTGAGGGGCCACAGAGACCCTACAATTGATTGCTTTTCACTAGAATTCTAAAATCTATTTTTTAATAGACACAATCCTTGACAAAAACAACATCAACCATAAAAATAACCTCAAGTCTTTCAATGTCAAACACAGAAATTTGATTTTCCCTTCCCCATATTAAAATGAAAAAAAAAATACATAAACTTCAAAGACTGTCTTTGGTATTGGCTCAAAGAAAAAGAAAAGAAGATGTGTGGGTTTTGGTCTTTTTTCAAAGTGACTGGCTGTGCACAAAACAAGCTTCCTAAATATTCTCAATTTACTATTCAGACACATGATGGAAGCAGTGACTGAGGAAGACCAGAAGACTCCCACATAAGCCCACTGTGACTGGACTGCAATGAACTATGAATATAAAGGAAGCTCTGCTAAAACTTGAAATTCAGACCAAAGGCATCAGAAAATACAAACCAGTGGCTCAGCACATATATGTGGATTTCATCTTCATTCAATCTGATTAATTTGCATTTAAACAGCAATTTTTATGAATACAACTGGTTGGGGGGAGGGGTTGAGTGGTTTTGTTTTTGTAGCTGCACTTCCTGATGCAAGCTTATCAGCCAAAGAAAAGGATTTCTTTCTATATCTGTACAGAAYATCTTTTACAAGAATGTTTATAACTTAGTAGGGTGAAACTTTGACATATATGTTGTTTGTGTRTACAAACCCTAATTTTTCTTAAGGAAAGTGCAGCAAATGATCCTCTGCAGTTACCACTATTGGTGTTTTCACTTCTTTCCATTTAATAACCCTCAATTTTTTCAACACAACTGTCATATTCAAAGACTTTAGTGAAACAGGACCACCTATTTATCTTGCAGTCGTTTACCTGTAATACAAGATATTTATGGKTTTTTTTCACAGTTTTAGGAGGCTGCAAGACAAGGTATTGTAAAACACCAAAATACCCATTCATACTTGTTCTTTTTCCCAGAGGTTTCCCTCCCTTCCGCAGTGTTCAGTGTCAATATCAAACTTTATGGGTGTCTGCTTTGATTATGGGAGATAGGAGGCAGAAAAGCCGGAGCAGCTTTGGTGACAGGGAGAAAGTGGTAATTGCTTTTTCATTTAGGAAAAAAGTCAGASAATTGCACTTCTAGGGCGAGATTCAAAATCCTATTTTTCCAGTCCTGACCCAGTCTTCCTGTAGGTCTGCAGGATGGTACTGCTGACTGTCATAACTGTTTACATTCATCTGWTATATGCTTCAAATCAGCACTTTTTCCACAATACCAAGAAAATTCACTTGTATGTATTTTAGTGGTGTGCAGACTTCTACACTGTGGCCGGGCTTTCCAGCCAGGCATTTCCTGTTCTTTAGCTGATTTACTTGAGCTTAGCACTGATATTTAGTCTGTCTTCCTCTTTCCCCTTTGACAGGGGCTCAGTGATTACGTGGAAGGTGAGATCAAAATTTACTTTATCTTTGGTTAAAATCACCTTCCCCAACCCAAAACTGTCCTTCAGTCAATTCCACTGCCTACAAAATGGAACAGGCCCAATTTTTGAGAGTCAATGTCAGTGGTGTTGCAGTTGTTAATGGGGACCATCCTCTGCGGCCTGAAATAGTTGAGCTCCTTTGGGATGAAGAAGTCTCTGAATGTAGAAAAGGCTTTCATGCTTTGATTTATACCAGTCCAGGTAAAGAGTCCATTTGGGATCATTGTCTGTTTGAACAAGGATTTTCAACATAATTAACATTATAACTAATAAAAATAGTTTAAGTAGAGCCACCTGGGGTGAAGAAATGAAAACAGTGAAGAGCTCCAGTAAATTTTTTAGGTCCCTTGCTATATGCAAGTATCTTTTCAAAATTCTCCTGCCCTTGAAACACTGATCTAACAGACCCCCCCCAATACATCCATTACACTGATATGGATGTTATGCTCCCCAAAGTGCATCCTATCAGGACTGGAGAGCAAAAAACAAGAAGAGATTGAAGGACATCTCCAGGTYGAGAGGAAATGGCCTCAGGTKGCAGTCGAGGAAGTTTAGATTGGATATCAGGAACAATTCCTTCACTGTGGTTAAGCACTGGGGCAGGTCGCCCAGGGAAGTGGTGGGGTCACCACCCCTGGGACTATTTAGAAGATGTGTAGATGTGGCTCTGAAGGACATTGTTTAGTGGTGGACTTGGCTGTGCTGGCTTAACTGTTGGACATGATGGTTTTAAAGGTCTTTTCCTACCCACATAATTCCATGATTCTATGACACAAAGAACAACAGAGGAGCTTTGGTGTGGGGGATCTTGTGATGCATGTCCTTCCCTGAACAAGGGCTGTCCATCTCCCAGGGAAGAAAGGTCAGTCTGTCCTGGTACAAAGCAGAGAGAGGGAGMAAGAAATCTACCTTGGCCCTGTAGCTCCTGGAGGAGCTGTAAGTSCAGCAATCCTCTAGTTTAGGAATCCAGAATGCTCTGACATTGCACTAATCACAACCAAGGGAGATATTATCCCTAAGAGAAACAAGGAACAGGCAAGCTGTCAGAGCCTGGCTGGAATGTCCCCAYGGGAAAGGGAGAATGTGACCTTGATTAACCTGCCAAGTGTCACAGCAGTGGGATTTCCCTGCCCCAGGAYGAGAAAATATACACCTTAAGAGGGTTCAGAGGGACTTAAAAGGGATCTGTGCATATCAATGTCTARGGAAATKCCCTGCTTTCATACGTGGTTACCTSTCTCTTCATTCCTCATACACTGTTCTGCTCCCAGTAAATCTTCCCACCTCTCTTCAATCTTGCATCCTTATCAGCAGGGAGGGGGGAGATGGCTCCTGGGCTGCAGGTTGTTAGATTTATGTTCTTGTCTTTGATCCTCTGAGCCTGTCACTCCCTGCCAGACAGTGCTATTAGTTCTGAATCCCTTCAAAGGCAGCAGCAGCCTCTGTCTGACACAGAGGAAACTTTAAGGTCAGGTGCTGAGAAGCCCAGATGCTGGGAAAGTATACCAACTTCTCAATGACAGTGGAGAAATCCTATGYATCCTTGCAGAGGGAAAACATTTGAGTTATAACATGGCAGAAATGCTGGATTTGCTTCTGAATTGGTTGGGAAAACATTTTCACTTGTATGACTACCAGCAAAGCATGCAGTGCTGGGAGCYGCTGTGGAGCTTTGGGACCAGCTGGCACATCCAGGCTGTGCTACTCTATTCCCTTCCCTCCAAAGCTTCATGAGGAAGGTCGCTGCTCTGAACTGATTCCCAAACCATGCTGGGGAACCAACCATTTGGGAACCCACTGGCTGGTCTGGGCCAAAACCAGAGAGGGGCTTTTTTATCTTTTAACTGTCATGGATGCTGAATTCCTGCACCTGTGCCCCAGTGTTGTTAATTTTCTGGTATCAACAATGGCAAATGAAAAAGAAGTTCATGCCTCACAGAGGATCTAATTTCAGAACATTGCAGAGGTGCAGGAACAGGAAATCTTTGTTTTCTCTCAAGTTAGAGAGAGCCAATATTTAATACTGAGGGCTCAGAACCCCAATAAAGATCCCTTCATTTAGCAACAATACTGAAAAGAAAATAAAATGCAAACCTCACACACCCTCCAYGGGTCACTGAGCTAGCTAAGCCCTTCAGCCCAGGTTCCTCATTTTTTGGGCCACCTGCCTATCATTTCAAGCTGGGAACACAGAATTTGAAGTACAGGAAAATCATGCTAGTCATGGTGTCCCTTATACCTCTAAGGCACAGAATAAAATTCTCTTCTTACCACAGTTGTATACATTCRATATATTTGGTGTTGTCAACATACAGGAGAAAATGCTGCTTGTGCTTTCATTGACATTTCAATGTTTTTTATGATTTATGTCAAGGAAATATTTAGGTGCTTAGATGTCTATGATATCTATTCACACTGTTTTCTCTATACAAAAAAAAATAAAATCCAACAAACCAAAACATTTGAAATTGAGCATRCTGCTTAATAATCAATTACCATGTGTGATGAGGAGACAAGGGAAGAAATTGTGAAAAAATTTCTGGGACACTGGGCTTGGAGAGATGGTAAGTGGTACAAAGGGCAGCTGTTTTTAGTGGCAACCTTGAAGGTAAATTGCTGGGGTAAAAACTGATTAATATCTTTATTAATAACCTGGATGATGGGGCAGTGCAGTGTCAGCGGGTTCGTGGACAGCATCACATCTTATCAATCATCTGGGGTTGATATATGGAGAGTGTGTTGCTGTGTCAAGGGGCATAGGCAGGTTGGGAAAAGGTTTTGACAGGAGGTTTCACAGAAAGACATGAAGARGAAATATCACCTTTATGAATTGGCAACTCATGGCCTGAGACCAGTCCATGTCCCAATAAACTCTGAAACCAAAGACGTTAAAAACATCAGATTTGGAGTTAAAATTGTGACTATAAGATGAGAGAGCAAATTTCAGTTTCCCAGCATGGCAAACAAATATCTGGGGTTATAGGAGATCTCCTTTTTGTCTGTAGCACTACTGATTGATTCAAYACTTGCAGGCATTGCATATTTTTAGCAATAGAGCCACTGTGCTTGGAGGTTGACAGAATTTTCATGAAGAAAAATGCCAYTGTCACTTTATTGTCCTTCACAGTTTCCTGACATCCTCTAAAGAAAATAATCAGGTATTTGTGGAGACATTGGTGATTACTGGAATGGCATTTTTCACATGATCACTACTAGGGAGTTTCTACCCTGATAATCATACTATGATATTCTGTTTGGTCAAGAGGCAAAACCTATAAAAGTCAGTGTATTTTCTTCATCATCTTCATTAGCATTTAAACCAGGCCACTGTTTCAAACATGGAATGAGGGGATACAGATAACTCTGTGATCCTGTGCATACGGGGGTTAATTGAAATGGATATTTTGCTAGTCACATCATCTTTACTGGAATCTATTTGGTGCATATTTGAAATTCATAAGTATCTTAGATGAAAAGTCAGCGCTTCTTGTGAGTGGCTCAYTAATTGGAAGGTGTCTAAAGTCAGMAATGATCACAGTTAGCCCAGCCAAACTGGGCCTTTCTTTGCATTTTAGCAATTTACAAAAGCAGAATATTGAATTAACTGAGCACACTCATATTGATAGGATTCCTCTYACCTTATTCAGGAATGGAATTCCATCCTTCCTGTTTTTCATGCCTTCAATGTGTGTGTCTGCATCTGAAAAATCATCTTAGACATTGTTCAGGCAAGATGGAAAGCAATGGGCAATTTTATCTGTTTTAGCTGTCTYTGCTAAAGTGAGAGTGAAACAAAAGGACTCAGGATGGTTACACTRTGCATTGAATTCAAAGTGAGCCTCCATTTTGTTCAGAGCCTGGACAATTAGAACAAATTCTGATATTTATTGGTAGATGAGAGCATATGGC
Organism: Cardinalis cardinalis; assembly: GCA_014549065.1. Classification (NCBI taxonomy): domain Eukaryota; kingdom Metazoa; phylum Chordata; class Aves; order Passeriformes; family Cardinalidae; genus Cardinalis; species Cardinalis cardinalis. The sequence continues at coordinate 440,592 of JACDOX010000127.1, read as the reverse complement.
CAAATTAGGCTGCTGTTAGCCCAGGGTCACTGTGTKGCCAAAAGGAGCAGGCACAATGAGCAGGAAATTCCTCCAACACACTTAGGATGYGAGGATCTCCTCTCCTCAGGAGTGTGCTGCTCTGAATTACTGGTGAAAGGGACCACCTTGCTCTTCCCATTGATGACAGGAGGAGACAGGCTTCTAGTCCTGACATTGTGAGCACTCCATTTCCCCTCCCTTTGCTCATGGGRTAGGGTGGCAGGCAGTCTATCCACAAGCTAAAGGATCTCAGCCTATTTATCATACATAAACCTAAAAATGGCCAGTCTTAGGYACGTGGCTTAGGATGCAAATTTTTGCTGTTCAGGCCACTGCAGTCTCTTGTTTCCTTGTGTCCTTGTGTAGTTAATGGTGTGTCTCCACTTGCCAAGGGAAGAAAGATGGGCTGTGGCTTTTCTCTGTGTGGTGTATCTTTCCATGGTAGGCATTCCCTGCCTCACCCCCTGGCTCCACAGGGGCACACCTCTGCTGTCCTCTGCTCCAATGGAGGGAGGATGAATGATAACTACATTCCCATCAGGGGTCTTGGTGTTTTCATGGTGTTCTTGAATCTGCCTTGTTCCTGAAACGTCCTATTTTCTGTTGAATCAGTAACTGCTGATGCAACATCTGCTAAAACATGTGCTTGAGGGAAGGTGACTTCTGCAGTTCTTTTCTTAAATTCAGGTGGCAAATGTCCAAAAAGCTGTAGATGCACGTGAAGGACTTAGTTATAGCTGGAGTAAGGAGTGACCTCATCCTCTGGGCTAAAAACCTTTGTTCTGCCACGTAAGAGAACAGACCAGTATGGGAGCACAACAAAATTAAGTATTTRTTAAACACTGTATCCAGAGATACTTCAGACTTGAGCAGAGACTTTCAAATGTTTGGATTGGGCTATATGATAATTATCTCCTCTCTGGCTATTATCATTTCTTGGTGGCATTTCTGTCCCAGGATATATATCACTATATCTATATCTAGTGTGGATATAGACTACCACACTAGAACAGCAAATATTCAAAAACACACTTCTGGGGAAAAAATCCATAGGCAGCTATACAAAATAATTTGACATTTGGTTTAGGAATACACTGACTGACAAAGAACTGAGAAAGGCGAAATTTTTCACTTTGTGTATTTTAGACAAGGTAGAGCTTTAAGCAAAACTGGCTGCTGCAAAAGACAACTTGAAAAAGCATAAAAATCAATAACCTGGAAAACCTCCTGATTTTAAACATTTTCTTTTACAGTATATTTCAATTAAATAAATTATGAAAATACATGTAGGTCTTCCTAGAGGRATGGTTAGATGAAAAGTCAGATCTCTAACCTCTTTTTGCTATAAAGATTCAATGGTTTTCATCCTGGGTCTCATGTTCTCATCCTTCAAGAGGAAACAGCTTTTGAGTGTCTCAGAAAGGAAACCCATTACCTACAAATGAACACAGCAAATGTTTGAGCTCAGCCTCATCAGGGTGATGCATACATGTACCCCAGGGTTACCCATCACTTACCAGGCAAAGGAAACAAGGCTCAAGGGATTTGGATTTTGCCATATCCATTTGCAGAATTGCTTTCCTTAAGCGGGTGAAGAGGAAGCTGGCAAGGCTCTGCTTGCAGTAGTTGAGTTCAGCATTGGATTTAATTGAATCCAATATGTTACTGTTGAAGAAGAAGGAAGCATAATGGCTGCAATACAATGGCTTGCCACATTAGGTCTGTGTTTTGTTCAGGTCCACCTGGTGGTTAACTGTAAATTGGTTTTGAGGCACTTTAGTAAATGGATAAATGAGCTACAAGTTTTAAACCAGAATTGTTGCAGTACAGTTTTGTTAGATCCCAAGGGGTGAGGATGATGCCATTACACTGCAGTGCTATTACACTGTATTTTATGTTCCCTGTGAAACCTAACAAATGATTAGTGGAGCTGAGCATCCCAGTCACCATTAAATATGATGGCAGGTTTTACTGGTGGAATGAAAAATTAATGCCACTGTTTCTTGCAACGAGTCAATTCGTATGCTTTAAACCCAAATCATGTTCAAGGAARTATACTAATAATGACATGCCGTTAGCTGATAATTGCTGAACAGCACATTTAGGTTCAATGTCATTTAGCTCAATGGATCAACCTCAATAACAGACTTGGGATAACACTCGGGGTGTGATGTGGGTGCTCTGGATGTACCTGCTGGGGTGAAATGCCCTGAGAGGTCACTCAGCCCCTGGGGGCTCTGCTCCCCACCCTGGCTGTGCCTTGCTGGGCAGGTGCTGTGTCTCCATTCCAGGGGAGGGCACTGGTCCCAGCCTGGGCAGGTGGTGATGACACAGGGCAGCTCCTGGCAGTACCAACCCAGGTGCTGCACTTTTCACTGTAAGGTGTCTCTTCCCCCATTACACATTTCCAGGCTTCTTCTACACTTTTATTCAGCCTGATCCTGGCTGTGCTGTCAATCTCTTTGCTCTTTAGGGTTTATATGTGGAGATAAGAAACTGGGAATAGAGCCGCCCCCTGGAGACTGAAGGGTCCCTTGTCCTGCACTAGGAACTGTGGGTCCTTTCCCAGAGGGGCTTAAGTGAGGGCATGACAATGGTTTGACAGGATTGAATGCTTTGTGGTGGCAGCTGCTGCATGAGGGTTTTCCAGCTTTGCATGGGGAGAGGAGGAGGAGGAATGCATACAGCACATACCATACATCAAGACCTCTTTTCCACTCCAGACCTTCTGTTTGCTTATTTATCTGAAAAAACCCAGAATAGTTTGGCATATCTGGAGACCTCTGGAGGCCTCCCAACAACTTCATGCTATACAAATACTTCAAGCTATGAAGTTCCTTGCTCTAAAATGACCTCTTTTTCCAAATGCAGCCTTATCTTGTCTCACACAGCAGCAAAGTGCATCTCTGCCCAAATACCTCTTTCTCTCTCAGCCAGACTGYCACCCCTGCTGCAGTTGTGTGGAGCATATCCCCAGGATTGCTGGCATGGAAGCTAGAAATACTCCAGATTTATAACAAGTTATCAAAAGTGTTTATAATAAATGTGGGTAATCACATCCGAATAGAGCAATTCATTCCTGTACTAACTCCTCTGAATTACACCTGGGATAAATTTAAACTATTATTTATTGTGTAAGTGTTAGCAACCCAGCACAGTAACTGAGATTGTGTCTGGGGATCCAGATGGAAAAGATCTATGTCTTTTTCTTGTCCCCTGCCTGTTTTTCATATTGTTCATAGATGGATGTCTCTGCTAGAAATTAACAGTGAAGCTGATGACTTTGTTTTTATTGAGCTGAACAAGTCAAACAACTTGTTTTCTCTTCCCAGAAGGTTTATTTTGGCCTGTCTTGAGACTGAGAATTAAACCTTGCAGCTGTTCCTAGTATTGATAATCAAAAGCACAAAAGAGACCATTTCAAAGTAATGAAACAGTATCACAAATTCTGATCTCCTAAGGATTTTTAAACTTCTGAATGTTTTGGGTCCAAGGAATACACAATATTTGTTTCTTATGAAATAGCTTCTCCTAGGCATGTGGGAAACACATGAAAAACAGAAGTGGTTTGATATTTCCATACTGTCACCATTCTTGTAGCTGGAGGTTTATAATAAATGTCAAATATAGCAAGAGTTTTAAGAATGTCTGGGTAGATAACACAGCTTGAATAGCAAGAGACTCAAAGGGAGCAGTGCCAACTTTTGTCTTAATAATTCTAAAGAAACAATGTTCTGTTTGGAATGCTATGTTTTCTGAGCTGAGTACTTCTCATTTTGTGAGGTTATAAGTAGCAGTTTCCTAGCTAATTGCATTCCCTGGTAATTGGGGTCAGAGAACCACAGAATGGTTTGGGTTGGAAAGGACCTTAAAGACCCTCTCATTCCAACCCCCTGCCAGGGCCAGGGACACCTTCCACTAGCCCAGGTTGCTCCAAGCCTCATCCAGCCTGGCCTTGGACACCCAGGGATGGCACAGGAATTGATCACTACTGCCAACAAAACACATCTTTTTGTAAGCCCTCTTTGCAGGTTATTTCAATTTTTCTCTTCAGTCAGCATTAAACTGAGGAGTACTCTCAGATGTACTCTCTGCTCAGAATTTGTCCCTTTCTGTTTATTTTTTTGCTGTGAAAGAGTTTAGTCATATTTATCTTTCTTTATACTTACAGGCTAATCACAGGAAAGAATAGTTTTATTTATCATAGGCATCCTCTTCACTTCTTCTCAGAAGAGCTACTGTGCTGTCATCTTTGAACTTGAGCTCAAAAAAGGCAAAAAAAAATCCCCCCCCAAAAGCTCCCAAAACCCCCAACCCCTCCCCCMAAAAAATTAAAAAGCACCAGAAAAAGGGGAGCTCAAAATAATCCTATGACACTCTGAATGTGCCACCACCACACTTATGTGTCTTCCTTTCAGACAGATTTTGAATGTGGTTATTTAAGTAGAGGCCTATTTTGCCTTGTGAGTTTCTGCTCTTATAACTAAGAATGTTTGAGAAAAAATGGAAGGAAGGCTGGGAAAGGGTCTGTTTGTGTCTGTCTGTGTGGAGAGAAGAAGCAGGCAAAAAGATGTGAAGCTTTTTGAAAAGATGAAGAGTTAAAAGAGAACATGGTTACTTTTATCCACCCAAGCTTCTGATGAGCCATGTGTGACATCCCACTGATTGGAAAGACAGCCACAGGATATTGGGGATATTCAAGCAGCAAGTTTGATATTTTCTAAAATCCTTCCAATTCCGCTATTTCTTTGCACCTGGCACTGAATCACAGAATTTCTTGTGATAGTTTTGGAGTCACACCCCATCCTAACAGAGATGCTGAGGAGTTACAGTTGACTTGCCAGGGGGAGGGGACATTTTAGGATACCTGGGAAGTGGTAAACACATAAATAACCTTTCCCACCTCTTGTGACATGTCTGCATGCCCTGCCTTGGGCAGAGAGAGAGGCAGAGAACAGTAAATCATTCTGCCCTCACTCTTCCCAGAGGAGAAACACCTTAGTGTCTCTCTCTGACGGGCTTGATGGGAACACTTTCTTCACTTTCACAGCAAGAGTGATCCTGCCAGAAGTGTGGGAGATGGAACTTGTGATGAAATAATTTCCAAGGCTACTGAAATCCACCAGCATCACTTCTGAGTGCAGCCTGCCCCCTCACCTGGTCTCAGSTGCCTCTAGCACCATTGCCTGTCTATTTCAGAATGCTCCCATGGAGGAAGCACATTCCAGCCTTCCTTACTGGGCCTGGCTTGTAGCACAGCACCGAGGGCRCTCCTCATGGCAGAGGTGACAATCCTGTGTCACCAGGGGTGCCACAGCTGGCACTTGCTGCTGGTGTGTGTAACCAGTCTATAAAACGTGCTGCTCGCCTGCCTTGATATCTCACACCTGGGGATCAAAGAGTGCCACCTTAAGTGCAGAAATGGTGACACACTGCAGGGACAGATTTCATTGTCTGGCTAGATTAATATCAGCTCAGAATGCTTTGGGAAGGAGAAAAAAAAAATAGAAAAAAACAGGGTGACTTTCATTCCTTGGCCRTCAACGTGGCATTGGGAGATTGCATGGACCTGCTGTTGAAGGTCAGTAATATCCAGGGACATGCTGAAATGACTATTTAGTAATAAAAGTAGAGGAATTCTTGGGGTAATTTTAATTGCTCCATATAAGGCAGGGCTGCATCTCAACCTTGAATCCTACTTTTTTATTCTGTATCATAAAAAAAGATGTAATAGACAGAGAAATTGTTCAGGGAAAGGTGATTGAAAAGGGCTAAAGAAAGGAAAGGTTTTCTTTTGGGATCAGGCCACTACGGTACTTTTAGACTGGCCACACAGAAAACACTAATTTAAAAAATAAAGATTGTGTACAAAGGGCAACTGGATTGAATGATCTTACTAATGTTATCCAGATGGTCAAACCTGGGACCTTATTAATCTACCAAAGTTTTAATGTGGCTAATGGCAAATTGCCATTTATAATTGCATTATTCCTTCCAAAAAAACCACTCAACAAACTTAAACGCAAATCATCCTCCCACGAATGATGCTGTCCTCAGATGTAATGGTCACTGTGCAGTGAATTCCTGATTTATTCCCTTCCACAGCTGCTCTGCAGCTTGGGCAGACTAAGGACCAAGGTGCAAGACTGGATTTTTTCTTTTTTGCTAGGGCTCTTTATTTAACTGCAATGCTTTTTACTTCAGAGAGATGGATAGCACTGTCCTTCTAAAAGTGGACTGAGAACATTTTGGTTTCTCTTTGAGACCTCTAACTCTGGCTTGTAGAAGTTGCCGCAGCTCCTTTGATATCTGTGGTAAGGTGCTGATTTGTATTACATGATATCCTGGTATTATTTTGTTCAACAGCTCTTTTCAATTTTCTCTGTCTGAAGACCTTTTTTACTTTTTTACTATTAGAACATCTAGAAAGGGAAGAACCTTTTTGAAGACCTTCCTTCCCTGGAAAATGTACATGGAAGCCATTGAGCTATAAAGTTGAAGTTCAAAAAGTGCAGTCTCGCCTGACTGCTATCTCAGGCTTCCTTTTTTTTTGCCTTTATTAATTTTGCAGCTTAAGCACCCCAGACTTGTGTATTTTTCATCCTTGACTTTAGTCATTCACCTGTACCTAATTCCATGTCCCTCTAATTGGTTTTTAAACAGGTTGGTCCCAAATCTTTTCTATGCCCCTCTAAAACAGGGTTACGCATAGACTGCTGACAAATTAAGCCAGATCTGCTGCAGACTTCTATTCAAATGAGAAAAATAGGATTTTGTGTATTATATCATCTGTATCACAAACAAAATTCTCCCCCCAGCCATCCCCTAATATGACTCCAGAGACACAAAAAAATTGTATAGCAGAGAGAAACAATAGGGAGGAAAAGAAGGAAATTAATGAACAGAGGCAGGAAAAAAATGAGGTCTTCTGAGCACAGATAGTTAATGAGATGGAGAGGTGATGCATTGATGAGACACATGCAATATGCTGGAAGGAAAAGGAGATACAAAACAGGAACATCTTATTACAAAACCTACCTGTTCTGTAACAGATGAAAGAGTGAGTATTGCATTGTACTCACTATCAATAACACTGCTTAAATTGGTTGCTTTGTGATGCTTATGACATAGAGACGATAGAAATCTCGAGTGTTTCAGTAGTGTATTAGGCAATACAGGAACTAAATAAATGTGAAGAGTAGAGCTACAGTTCAATTGCATCTTACAAAATCCTCTAACTCCAGATCCTCTGGAGTGCTAAATAAGGAGCTGTGCTGATTTAGTAACCTGGATGACCCACCTCAATGTGTGAGTTCAGAAAGAAACCTCTCTTCCCTGACTGCATTTTAAAAATCTATAGGAAAGGCTTTGATGTTACGTGCAGCAGAATCCATCATGGCCAGCTACCACCAGTGTGATTCTCCAGCTACAACAGCCCACATTGCTCTCTGCCAGCCCAGGACACCCCTGTGGCACAGAGCAGGACTTTGGTTTGTGTTTCAGCTCAAGGATTTTTGTGTGGTGATGGGTGAAAAGAATTGCGTTGGTAAACTCTGTCCATTACCTGCAACATATGATAATTAAATCAAATGGATTCGCCACTAAAAGTTAATGACCAAAACTGTCTCTACAGGTTTCATTTTCTTGCTTGGGGTTTMTGCTGTGATACCTTTGACTGAAAAACCAGGGCTTTTTTTGGTAAGGTGTCAGTAAGCATTTGCAAAACCCAATCAAAAAGGCAGCAAGGTGATTCCACAATTTCTGGAAATATGCTGATGTAAGGCTTTATGTTTATGCACTAATTTATTAGCAATAGTTATTACATGTTGGATTTGGTTCATTCTAGAACTTAAATATAACCCACAGACTGCTCTACAGTCCTCAGAAGATAAAAATATCCCTGCAAACTCTAAGTATTTTCACCTTCCTATGCCTTGTTGGAGGACCCAGTCTGTCATTTACTCAGAATACCCAGGTCACAGGGAGATGCATTTCCCAGATATCAATCCTACAGGGACTCCGGAGGGACCAGTATTAGTGTAAGGAATCCTCCATCTGCACTAAAGAGAGTGGCAAGGACTCTTATTTTAATGCTCTGGTAAATGTGGATCAGTGCATATGGCACAGGAATGAATATTTTCATCAGTAACACCCCAATTGACTTTACATGTTCATAATCTTCAAGATGTGGAGAGTATAAATATTTCGAGTCACCCAGACCTTTGGATAATACAACTCTAGAACTGGAGAATTTGTGCCGCACTCTGTTCTAAAGGTACTTCAGGAGGATGAGTGGAGTCTGTGTTAAAGTGCAAAATGTTTTTGTTTTCAGCCTCTGTAAGGAGACTCAGAAGAAATCCTTTCCTTTGCTGGWTACTGAGAATGGACCAAAGCTGTTTCTGACAACGCTGTTAATCAAGAGATGAGCAGCAGAACAATCTGTGGATGCACAGTTTTCAGCATTCAAAACCTTATTCCTAACCATGGTTTATAATGGCTGAAAGACATAAATATCTATGCTTCACTGATTTGGAAGCAGAGACCCAGAGAAGGTGCCTGAGTTACCCAAACTGCACTGCATCCAGCACCTCCAGCTTTGCAGCTGATGGTCRCAAGTGGAGATGTGGACCTGCATGGTTTGCTAGCATTTGCTGGGGCAAAAACTTCAAAGCTTTGCTTTGAATGGAAGTGAGTTTGATTTCTTTTCTCCTTGAGTTTGCAAGGAAAAAAATAGTTTAATGAGGGACTTTTTCCCTCTTACAGAAATTCCAAAGGGTATAAAACTCCTCTTCACCTGCACTGTTTCTTATTCAGAGCTTTCCTTTCAATGTTATGCAAGGTTTTGCCCTTTTTTCCCTGAAAAATCACCAAGTTGAAAACAAAAATTCAAAGCAATCAAATGTACTTCCTCCTCAAGGAGAGATAAAGAACATGAAATTACCATTGTCAAAGAAGACTTTTATTTGCCAACAACTTGGAAAGGGCTTTGAATAATGAAAACACCACCACCTCCTTATGTCTTTTCAGATGATTTATTTCCTTTGTCCCCYAACATCTAACAGTGATCATGATTCAAATTGAAAAATCATCTATCATCAATCACTTTGTAGTTGGGTCTTAAAGGACAAAGAAAACACATAAAGTAGAAAAAAAAGTCAGAGCTGAGGTTCCATTGGCTTTTCAGTTGCCAGCACATTCATTTGGTAGCTTTTGGAATGTCGAACAAATAAAAAAAAAATTATGCATTTCAGTGGGGCTGGAAGATTATTTAGATAGTTAGCTCAAGGAAGTAAGGAAGTCTGGCCCTACATTTCACCTGCAAGTTGGTGAGTGATACTAAAGTCTTAGGGAAACCAGTGAGGATTTGGAAGTGCTATTTCAAACCTATCTCAGGAGTTAAAATGTGAACACCTGCCCACACCTGATGAAGGCGAAGCAGTCATTCCCTTGAGGAAGGGATGAGGCTAAAGGCCTCTCAAGACAAGACTTAGTTCAGATGATATTACAGCCAAACCAGAACTGGGGGCATTGTATATTGGAATGGGTGTATACAAGCTGCAGTGACTCTTATAAGGGAAAGACTCACACTTTGGGAGGGTTTTTGGACAATGTCCAGCCTCAGAGTCAACTTGGGCTGTCTACTCCATTGTGTAGGGAAGATGTTTGCAGAAACCCAGTGTTTTTACAAGAACCTGTATCATCTTTACTCACACACAGTTCCCCTTAGCTCATATCACAGTGGCAGCAATGTAAAACAAAAGCTTGGATCTAGAAGTTCCACACTTCATGGACTCAGATTCTCCTGGCATTCTGGCCATCACAGAACTTACCTCTGCCACAGCTTGCCCTTTTCCAGAAGCCCAGATACTTCTTTTAGGGGCATGTTTTAGTGGTGGACTTGCCAGTGCTGGGTTAATGGTTGGACTTGATGATCTTAGAGGTTTGTTTCAACCTAAATGTTTCTCTGGTGTCGCTTTAGGACATAAAGTAAAATGACACGGACACTGGAATTTCTAAGGTAAAAAGAAGGCAAATTTAATTCTGGCTCTAACATTTATAGATTTCCAAAAGTGACAGTGGATTGGAGAATGACAATGCTGTCTCTCCAATGACACTGGACAAACCAAAGGTCTATCAAATTTCTCCTCCTCCAGAAAAGAATGCAAAACAATAAGTATTTACAGGAAACCGTATGAGACAGTTCATTACAAGAATGTAAACCTCAGAAGGCTTAGAAGAACTCGAAAGAACAGGGCAACACTCTGGCTCTATGATTTGTAGAAGAAGGGTAATACCTCCCTGCAGGGAATGCTTCTATTTTTAGGGAGGCTGTGTATTTGCCTTGCTTGCTGCTGCAGTCACATGCTTAGACATCCTCTGCTCTAGCCCATCTGGCAGCTGCACATGGAAGCAAAGCCCACATGCCAAGCCCTGCTTTTTATATCTTCATTAGCAAGGGAAACCTTTTGATCCAACGTATCTGACACACAGGCAAAAATGGGAAATTGCCATTGTTTGACAATCTGGTGTATAAATATATGATGAGGTAACTTCTCACAACATTAGAGCATACAGAAATGGAAAGAACAGTGGGAAATTGAAATCTGTTTCATAATTGCAGGCAAACTGGGTTATGGACAGCTGGGTCTAAGGACGGATGCCATGGAACATGAGTTGCAAAGGTTCAGAAGATGGTTAGCAAACCAATGCCTAAAAGACCATTGCACCARTGGCTTTTTGTGTACCCAGTCTGAGAGCGAAAGAGCACAACCCCACAGGAAGGCTCTGGAAATGTCAGGGACCTACAGCAATGGGCCTCGACAAAGTAGGCACTGCAGTAGCAGAGGACTTGCCTGTTGAAAATACCTGTATGATGCATATTTTTTTGCTACAAAGGAAGGGAAAACTCTCAGTTTTGTGCTATTTCCCTTTGCTGAATAGGTCTCACCTGCAGAGATAAAACTTAATGCAAATAATTCTGTGTRTTGACGCATCAGCTGTGTAAGACAGCCCTGCTAGTGTATTTAATTGCATACATCACCATGTTTCCATAATTTACAGCTATTCTCTGGCCTAGCTCTGCATGGAAGCAAGAATTCCTCATGTCCCAATTCACACAGCTGTCTGTCCCACATTTGTACTGAAGGCATGTATTTGTCTCCTTTTACCATCTGGATCATAAAAGTCTTCACTTAGAGGGGTTTTGGCTCAAGCAACTGTGATTTAAATGTGTTAAACTCAAGCTAAAGATTTCACTCCTTGTGACTCATGGCTCACCCAAGCATATGATGCCATGGGAGCACTGATGGACGAYACTAAATGTCCCTTCTGGAATTATTTGTGGCAGGATTGGGAAGGACCCACCCACCATCCTTTTGTGTGACGTCTGAGTGATTTAAATATTCTGTCTTGCTTGCATAAAATACTACCAGTGGAAACACCAAAAGGCAAAATATGTCCAGAGAATTATGATTTAAATTTAGCCTGAGAATTCTGATTTGCACATCTATATTTTTTTCCTCTGTGTTACATTGTTGTTTGGGCTTATACTTTGGACAATAAAGTTTGGCCCTTTGTTATTCAGCAATTAAAATTAGCTATCATGTTATTCTCCTCATTCTACTAATTCTCCAAATAACTTTCCTTTTTATATTTAGAGTTTCCCAAATCAGCTCTTTTGCAGATTCCAGAGTAATTCCATTGTCTATACAAATGCCTTAAAATACATACTTTATATGACAGGCAAATATGAGAGTACTTTTATTCTGACTTTTAAAATACTATGCAAACCTTCCAAAAAAATAGGTATTGACCGGTAAATTGTGCATAAAAGTTGATTCTTGATGACTTTTTTACAAGGAGTAGTTGTATCCTGAGGATTGTTTTCAAAGACATTTTCACAAAGCCCTTGGATTTTAATAAGGAAACAAATTGAGTAGTCAGGCACTGAGAAAATGAAAGGTGAACTTGTAAGAATCTTTTGGTCAATACTTGGCAGTGTGTTCATTAATTATAACTGTTATTATTGCTTCTAAAAGCACTTTCTAAGACTTATTCCAAATAAAGTTTGAAATACTAATAACTTATTTCTCTAATATTTTTCTCGCCCTGCAGCCACAGAGTATCCAATTGTAGTCATTATTACACCTTCCCTGTTCCATCTAACAGAGGAATTAGTCACACAGGGGCCTTTTTATTAATGAAAACAATTCTGTGTGAACCACTGTGTAGAGGGAAAGGCTCATATGAGAAAGGCTTAAGGTGAAGGAAATCATAAGGAGGCAAAGAGGGGTCTGCAGTCAAGTTATGTGAGCTGACTTTGAGCAGGAGATGTGCTGTAGGAATCAGCTTTGGCCTTCTAACCTGGAGAACTTGGAATCAYGTTCCTTTCCTGGCAGTGTCCAAGGCCAGGTTGGATGGGGCTCTGAGACACCTGGGACACCTGGGTGTTGCTGCCCATGGCAGAGGGGTTGCAAAAAAATGAATTTTGTGGTCCCTTCCAACCCAGACTTTTCTATCATTCTATTTTTCTTCTCTCAGGATCAATCCTCTGCCTCATCTGCAGGGAGAATGCAGGATCTGGGATGTGGTTCACTATAGAAGAATAAATTCAAGCTAAGGTGAGACATTAGTAGGTGTCACTGAAAGGAAGATCTTGGCCTTGTGCCTGCTCTGCAGATTGTATGAAAGGGCATGGATATAGTGCTTTCCTGCCCAGCTCAGTTCTGGGAGAGGGGAAATTCCTGTCAGGTTTCATTCCTTAGTAAGTTTCATCTCTGTGTTTCTCTTGAGGGATTTCAAAGCACTGTTGACATGAACCACTAGACAAGTATGAGTTATCACTCTCTCACCTAAGATGTTGATGTAGACTTGCCACAAGCAGAGGGAGCTTAGCTCAAGGCATGGTCTTGAGGAGATGAAACATCTTTAGCATAAAAGACTCTTTTAACTAAAAACCTAATAAATTCTTGCTGTCCTTTTGCCCTGTCTTGACTCTGCTTGCAGTTACAACAAGTTATGAGGCTGTGGAATAGATGGGGAAGGAACATACCTGGTCAGCAGATTGATTAGCTCTGCTCTTGCTGTGGTGATGGAACACGGCTCTAGTTCCAGCCCTCAGAGAACTCAGTTATGGGAACAGTGCCTTTGTACAGGGCATAGAGGCCCTCCAGGGGAATGAAGAAGGATTTGATGTGTGTGCTAGACAGAGCTAGACCAACAACCTGACAAATCCAAAAGGATGGAGGAGGGAAGCATTACTGCCGATTATAGTTGTCTTTTCAACTGGAGAAATTGCTGACGCATATTTTTACAGTTTAGCATTCAATATCCAATTCCTTTTCAGAGCTTGCTCACATGGAGGGGATGCATTCCTGCCCAAAGAAGAGTTTTCTCTGCCCAGATGGCTGGGGGTTCACAAAATACTTTGGGCGGGCATGGGAGCATTATCCTATGCTTATGCCAGGGCCAAAGGCTTCTGTTCTTGCCTTGGGAACAGCATTAGAGAGCTCTTTGCAGCCTCTGCTCTCAAATGCCAGGAAGGAAAGTCCAGAAGGGAAAATGTCTGTTTCAAAATGGTACTTGATTGAGTCTTTGGAAGATGGTAATGCTACAGATTGCCAAGGTCAAGAATGCTGATGCATTTTCCATTGTCAGCTGGGAAAACAATTTCAGTTTCATTCAGCTGAATGGGAAAAACTTGTGTTTGACTCTGGTGGTATCAGGTTGTCATTCAAAGTGTTGAGGTGGTGAGGTATATCTGGAGGTTGTATTTTAGAGAAAAGCAGGTTTGTACTGCACTGTAGCTCCACTGGTCTGTGTCATGTAATGAACATGGATTTGTGCTGGAGTGGTAAAATACAGAGCAGTGATGAGAAGGTCTCGAGTTGAACATTGTCCTGTAACCTACCATCACTGCAGATGGTCAAAAGACACTTGGAAATTTCATTTCTCAGGAAATTTTCATTTCCTATCCCAAAATAAAGTTTAAAAAAGTCCTGAAAAAAGTGCTTCCAGGCAGAATGTTCCATGGTTCACTGGGAAAGGAAGGATGTGAGAAGGAAAACTGGTGTTTGATTTTTTCTGCACTGTCTTCTGAACTCCAGTTGTTTGTGGTTTGGCGTAGTTGGCTGGTATTTTACACAGGTTAGCCAAGAGAACTTCCAGACTTCACGATTTTCAATATTCCTGAAAGCTTCATGTGTATGTTTAAGGGGATGACATAAATTTCTTTCATGAGTCAAACAGATCTCCTATCATCTTGAGTGGACCTGCTCCATGACTTACTGATGACCACCTGGCATTTCCTTTCCTAATTTCATAGAACCTTAGAATCAGAGACTCATTTAGGTTGAAAATGACCTTTAAGATCTTTGAGTCCAACTGTTAACCCAGCCCTGCCATTCCACCACTAAACCATGTCCCCAGCTGCCACATCTCCACATCTAAATCCCTTCAAGGTGACTCCATCACTTCCCTGGGCAGTTTGTTCCTGTGCTTGACAATCCCTTTCGGTGAAGAAGTTTTTCCTGATATCCAATCTAAACCTCTCCTGGTGCAACTTGAGGCCATTTTCTCTTGCTCTATCATTTTTCCTGGGAGAAAAGGCTGATCTCCACCCTCCTGTCAGGGAGTTGTGTTGAGGCAGAAGGTCCCCCCTGAGCCTCCTTTTCTCCAGGCTGAGCCCCTTTCCCAGCTCCGTCAGCTGCTCCTCCTCAGACCTGTGCTCCAGAGCCTTCCCCAGCTCCRTYCCCTTCCCTGGACACGCTCCAGCCCCTCAATGCTTTTCTTGCTATGAGAGGCACAAAACTGAACTCAGGATTTGAGGTGTGGCCTCACCAGTGTTGAGCACAATGTGAGTGATCCCTTCCTCAATCTGACTGCATTTAACTGGCCCTAATTATTTCCTTAGGGAACATGTGCCTGTTCCTCTAGTTTACACGGGAGGATGTCACCCATTCTATCTCTATAGGATGCATTCATGGGATGAATGGAACAAAGAGAAGTCAGGTGTTTTTAGATCTTTTCTGAAATTTGTCTTCCCTTTTAAATATTTCAGTGAAGTTCTGAGGTATAAAAAAGTAGTTTCACTTCAGTCAAAATAGGTCACTCTATTTTTGCTTAGTGTATAAAAAATGAAAAAGGGTTCCAACAAGGTAAAATTATAAGGTTTTATTCTAAAAATTATGAAACTGGACATTCAAATATCATAAGAACTCCTGCTTGACTGTTTAGTCCCCTTGAATCTCTCTTCAGTGTGATTTCATCAAGTGTCTTGTCTGTTGAACAGGATTTTCTGTCTCTGAACCTTTTTCTACCTGAGGAGTAAAAAACAGTATTGCAAAGGTGTCAAGGATTTTTTTTCAAGCTGTTCAGCCTCATCCCACCTCTGCTGCACTGGTTAGCATTAAACCTCCTCAATAAGAGCAGAGATTAATCAATGTTTGTTTCTTGGTGGCTGCACACATGCAGGCAGACTGACTGCTAGCCATGCATTATCAAACTTCCACAGGCTCCTTTGGCTTTTTTTCCCACCGATTTCAGCTAGGGAAGGAGTGCAGATTCAACCATCTGATTTGTTTGGCTTATTAACTCCACCGACAGCAGAATGGCTGCATTTCCTCAAGCCTTTAAATCTCAGCAGCCACAGCTCTTCCAGCCAAATTAGCAGGAACAGGAGGCGAGAGGGAGGCAATTCTGCTGGAAGATGTGGCTCTGCTTTTCCCCTGTGGGAGATGAGCAGAACGTCATGCATTTATATGCCTGCAAATGAGCAGGGGCACGTTTCCTTCATGAGCAAATGATCCTTGGTGGTATCCAGTGGGCAGCTGGGCTGGAATTAATAGATTGTGCTCATAACAACAATTATTCAGGGAAAATTGCATTATTTAGAGCAATGGAAATGAAGAAGAGTTGGCAAAACACCACAATTTTGAATTATTTTATTTAAATGGGCATTTAATGTGTCTGGACTGCTGGACATGGTTTAGGATGCTGCAGAGAGCACCTCAGGTTGTGCTTATCTCTCTTGATGTCATCTGTGCTTTCTCCTTCTCATGGACTGGTTACTGCTCGTTGTGAAATGCCTTGAATAACTTTACCAAAATCAACAAAAAAATTATAATGCAGTTAGAATCCCTGAGTGCCCCTTCCACACATTAGGGTTAAATATTAGGGATGGACTAATATACACAAAGCTGGTATTGTCTCTGGTGTATTCAGGGAGGTAAAGAGCGGAAAATTGGGAAGAGTCTCCCTGCTCATCTGACTTGCTTCACTGCATGTATGTGAAAACACTCTGAGCAAGGAGATATAAAAAAGGTTACTTTTACACTAGAAATTCCTAAATAAACAACACAAAGACTTAGCAGAAGGACTAAAATACTGTGAAATAAGAAAAAACCTTTAGCAAGGTAATCAGATTAAGGTTAGTGGAGCCCCCAGCAAAGTGAATAAGTGGGCTGGGTAGGTCCACCAATGCATATTTGCCTAACTTGGGCCGTGAGAAGTCTAAAGCCAAGTTCCTCTGCTACAGGCTGTCTCTGTGATTGTGGACTATTTYCTTTGTATCTCCTATCACTCAGAATCCTCCTTTAACACCTGTAAGCTGATTTACGTATCTAGCACAATGTTTGAAGTATTTGTATTTAGTGTTTTTCTTACAACTAAAGTCAAAGGAGTAAAAGAGATTACTTTGGTGGTCTTGGCTGCATCTTCAATAACTAATTAAATGGTGAGGAAGAGATTTGAGTAGTTGAAGCCAACTGGCACAGAATGACCTGCATCTATACCATTAAACTATCTTAACCTTCAAATCAGGGTGAGCGCATCCAAAGCACTGATTAGGAATAGTTCCTGCCTTATGTTAAATTCTGAACCACATCCAGGAGTTGTCTGGGGGAACTGCATTTGGCCAGGCACCATTCTAACAATATAACAGCGTTTAGACAACTGAGATTTAGCACCCAAGTGTTAAGCACAGCCTAATTTTCTGATGTGAGGTTAGCACTTAGCATGCTAATAACACACTTCGTGATTTTGCAAATGCAAAATATCTCTTTCCATTGGAAAGAGGTTTAGAGCATGTACTCTGGGCTATTTTAACCAAATTCTACCTTTTACCTGCACAATCCATTGAAATAATTACAGAAGCCTGGTTTCTGACCCTTCCTATAAGTGCTTGCTCCCAGCTATTTAGAAAACCTCTCCAGCCCTACAACGTGACACATCACGAAGATCAAATGCTGTTCCCTAGTTTATCTCAGAGAACTGTGGAGAGGCTCAGGGCTCTCAATAGAGCAGTCTTAATCAACAGCTGCTTCGTTTGTGACTCTTGACTTCGGTCTTTCTGTAATGAAGTACACTAAAATATTCATTTTCTAGGTGCAAATGTTTGAGGGTGATTACATGTAGATATGGTGGTGCCTGCAAATTCTCAGCTGAGGAGAACTGGGGAACTTCTCAAAATTTTGTATGTCAGAATCAAAACTGTAATTTGGAAAGACAGAAACAGTATTTCCCACAAGTATTGGAATGCAAAGAAACTGAGGACTGCAGTGAAAGGAAGTCAATAGTTTATTTACAAGTCCAGTTTTCAGTAGTAATGATTTCTAAAAAGTTTAAGAAAAATGTGACAAATAGAGTAGTTACTAAAAAAACAAACTTGAAAGAATTTATGCTGCTAAGGTAGTCAGCAGTTTCTTCCTTGACTGGGAAGTCCAATCCATGGGATATGTTGAATTCCTGTCCATATACTTATTGGGAAAATATTTAAAGATCTCTCCTAAATGATGTCAACCAAAAGAAAACTATAAAGTCATATCAGTGCACAGAGTAAGATATTCTATGCTAACCAGAATTATTTTTCCTAATGCTAGGGAATTATGTTTCTTTATTAGCATCATTCACTCTCTGGGCACAGAGGCCCATGCAACCTCTTGTTGCCACAGCAGGAGTGGGGGCTGATCTTGAGCCACATCATTGCTTTGTTTCTAGGCTCAGTGGTGACTGGGAGCATTAGTCTATCACAGGAGACAGATTAGCTGAGGTTGGTTCATCCATCCTGATGAAACAAYAACCAGGAGGACAGAGATCACTGGAAAACCAGGTGAAGGGAAGAGAGCAGGGGTGTGTGACCACCAAGGAAATAAAGACTGGAAGGTAACAAACAGCATAAATGTCAGAAAAGTCTGTGAATTGGCCACTTAGCTTAGAAAGAAGGAAAAAGCTGAAAACTTCTGTAAAGGTGCAGTGTGCAGCACAGCTTTGTAAGAAGAAATAGAAGTGTGTCCAGTGGCAAACACTGCACCGATGTTCACCCACCAGCTCTGAGGTCAGCTGGCATGGAGGTGGCAGCAGAGGACAGTGCCAGGTGTCCTGCCACAGCAGGGGTGACACATGCACTGCTGCTTGGCCTGGGCTGCACAAGGGACTGGTGGCCAAGAGGAAAGAGTGGTGCAGAGCTATTCTAGCAAGGCAGCAGTGGAGGGATTGATTTCCAGCACTTGGGCCTGGAAATTCTAAATTAACTACTACAGACACAACCTGAAAGTCTGTTTTCTTGGGCTCCCTTTGAGTTTTGAGGATGAAGCCCAACACATCTCTTTTCACAAGGACACTAAATATACAAAACAATAACCTCATATTTCACACACTTTGTCCCAGCTCACAGGGYAGTAATTGAAAAGCAAGAGAAAACAACAGCTCCTCATGCTGCAGGAGTTGCATCTGTTATTTGACTAATTAGTGGCACATAATAACCCGTAAGAGCCTTGGCAATACAAAAGCTGCTTTAATTCTGCCCAGTCTCCACAAAAACCTCCCAGTCTCACATTCCATTTGTAACTGCAGAGGTATGTGTAGCATACCCACCCATGCAGTGTTGGGCAGCAATGCATCAGTGTAATGATGCATTTTGAGAAAGAGGGGGAATAAAATTGCTGTGGATGGAAAGGCAGACATGTCTTGCATAGTTGTGCTTGCAACCAGATTGATGATCAGTCTCTTTGTGCTTCACATGACCCGTGACCAGTCCTGTATTAATCCAGGGGAGTGGGCAGGTGCTCAGAGRAGAGCCCAGAGTGCAGAGGAGGTGAGAGTGCTCCGTTATCTGGGACATCATAGAACTGGAAAGACTCAGGATCACTGATCTTTCTGTCCTTGTTTGTTTTGGTTGAGCTTTGCTTTTAGGTAAAATSCATTTACTCAGCACTTTTCATTTAGACAGTTACTGATCTTATCTGGTGCTAAGGAAGAAAACCATGGTCACAGCAGAAACTGGCAGTTGTGAGTTAATATTTTCTTTTACATGTATCGATTACAATGTCAAACATTCAAAATCAATTCACTTAAATGTCGCTCTAGAAAAAAAGAATSTGTCAGTGAAACAGAATATTGCCAAACTAGAGGAAAAAAACAAGCCTGACTCCCCCATCCCTGAATGCATGGATACATATATATGGTGCCAATAGGACAACCCTGTTGTATATCAACCACAAAAATAAGGATGARAAATAGATAGGAAATACATCCTATCTCCTCAATATTTATATTGAAGCATATGATGAATTAAGAAATGATCTAATATTCTCATTGCAAAACTTTCTAACAGATTTAACAACTTCCCCAACTCTTTTCTTGCATCCTCTTTTCCCTGTTGCAGGTCTATAAGCTTGCTGTCCTGTTATCCCGGCAGCATGCACATTTTCTTCCTCCCATGGGACACAGACTTAACACATCTCTGCAGGAATTCAGTGCAAAATCCTCCTCCTCATTGCTCCAGAGAGTGCTAACCCAACATTTTCATTTCCTGAAGCTGCAGATGTGTTCTGGCCCCTGCTGTGAAGGGTAACTCAGAGCCTGCAGGACTGTCCCTGCTTTTTATTCCATTCCCCTCCTTGTAATCTGTAACCAAATAGGTAAATCTATCAAAGTACCAGAAYTAGAGCAGGGCAATTTGCTTTTCACTTAAATTACATGAATCAGTATAATTTTGCTTTTAGGCTGTTCACACAATGGATTATTAATGCCTTGGGTGTTCAACAGTCTATTCTATTCCATGGAATCAATAGATGCTCCATATACYTATTCCAGACGCCATCTTCCTGTCTTTAATCATCAGACATGGTGCTGAGGAAAAGATCAAACCAACTGTTTAACAAACAGATTTTGACTGCTTCAAGTCTGGATTATGAACAAGTCAAAGTAACTGCATTTTAGGTACACTCAGGGGTTGAAATCTAACTTTAGGGCCATGGTTATTTTATTTTGATTTTAACACTTAAATGTTTTACTAAGAAAATGTGGGAATGAAATAGTTAATCTCTTTTTCTGTCAAAAAAGCCACCTAATGCCATCAAGACAAACTTGCCAGCCCTCATTTCCATATCTAGATGGGAAACTGCCTAAAATCTGTTGCCCAGSTCCAGTCTGGACAAAGCTTTATATGTTTCTGATGATAGAAAGGAGGTTTTCATTCCCAAAGGGCTTTATATCCTTGACACTGATGGGTGGTGAGGAGGAAGCTGTTGCTGGGGCTGGGGTGTCTCTCAGTCCACCCCCATATCCTTGCCATGTGCAGGACTGTAAATGTGGGACTTGGACCCACTTTGGCTAGACCCCAGCGGATGCTCTGCTGCTCTCCACCACCTCTGGTCCCTTCAGAGTGCTTCTAGCAGCACTGAAGCAGTATCTGGTGGGCAAAACTCTTATTGCCGCCTAGTTTGGATTTCAAAGTAATACTTTTTTTCCTTTGGGGATAAGAATWCAGAAATAAAGGGTTGAAACAACCGGAATAGCTTGTGCAAGTCTGCTGGGACAAGAATCCTTCTCTGGTGCCCTTGGTGCTGGCACCAAGAGAGGCTTCCACAGCTTCTGTGGAAATGGCTGCAGGAAGACCTCTCCCAGTTATCTCTGGGCTCCTTTAACCTTTAAACATGGCCAAGGGAGCTGTGCTGCCAACACATCCATCCTCCAGGGATTCCCCATCTGATTGAGCCTGGGCCAAGGAAGTGAGTCAGAACTGCAGCAGACAGGCTGCTCCTGCCTCCTGCCTGCAGCCTGCCAGCCAGCCAGGAGAGCCTTAATTGATGTGGGGAAGAATTAGGGATGTTTCAGGCTCCCTCACTGCAGGGGAGGTGACAGCTATGGAAACAGGCTGTTTTTAGCAGCAGGACACAAAACCCTGACTCAAAWTTCTTTTTCTGGGGAAGTCAAGCAGGCAAGTTCTGTGTACATTTATTGAATTTGCTTGAAAATGGGTTGCAGGGGAAAAGATGCTTCTTGTGAAACAAATAGTTTTACCCAAAAATGAGAGAAATGGCTTAAATGTTGAAAAGATTTTTTTGACCTAAATGAAAATGTGGTTATATTTTTTTATTTTTGTTAGGAACAGCAGCTCATGTCAAAATTGACTAAGTTGAAAAAAATCAAAGGACTTTAATAATGGAAAATGAAAAGAACAGCTTTTAGTCTGATGCAAAATGGATTATTTAGAGGGGTTGACTTGGCTTTTTTCTTTGTTTGAAAAGAATAATTATCTTTGACTGAACCATTAATCCCTTTTTCTTCCCTTCTTCTCACTTTTGGGAACTGACCATTGAAGTGAAATGTTACACCATTTTCCAAAAGAACCATGAGGCTGTCCCTACCCTGGAAATGCAATAAAAATATGTCTCTATAGATTTGGGGGTTTTTTTGCTTGAGCTCTATAGCTCTCTTGTTATTTTTCTGCAGTGCCTTGGCCTAGACCAGCATCCAACCCATAGYCTGATGACAGGAATGCAATAGATTGAGCTACACCTTGTCACCAGCAGAGATCAGCTGCTGGCTGTCCCCTTCCTGTGCAGGACTTCCTCATCTGGGCACTCTTCCATTGCTCTGCACTACTGGAGGATACTGCGTGCTGCTTCTGGATCAAAAATAGTTTTGATTGGCAGATTTCTGTGAAGACAGAAATTGTTAGTGGTGAGTAAAAACTGTGACCTGCAAGCAATTTAATCTAAGCAATGCCTAATTGTCTGGGGTTAGTCATTAGAGCCAGCTATTACATTTTTCAGTGTTGTTATCTCACCCACCATCGGGAGGGAAACAGRAGGACA
Source organism: Cardinalis cardinalis (assembly GCA_014549065.1). NCBI lineage: Eukaryota > Metazoa > Chordata > Aves > Passeriformes > Cardinalidae > Cardinalis > Cardinalis cardinalis. The sequence goes on along the minus strand of JACDOX010000127.1, from coordinate 418,474 downwards.
CTTGATGACCAAAGAGCTATCAGCCTAATTATACTGTGATGAATTCCTTTCAAATCTGTAGAGCATTTAATGCATTCTTAAATCAAGCCATCCATAATTAGAAACCTTCCATAACACACACAGGAATCTGAGTCCCAGAAAAGCTGATTAATTGTTAATGAGGTTTCTTCACTTGCTAGACAGGTTGGAAGAGGAGAGGAAGTAAAGCTGGAGGCAGAAGCTGGCATTGCTGTGCAGATGCAATGAAACTTTGCTGTTTGCCAGACCAAACTTCTGTTCTGTGGCTTCTTGTGGTCCAAGCCCTGTGGCAGTTTTGCCCAAGCCAGTTTTGTCCATTAGGGAAGTTATTTCTGTTTTTCCATAATTTCAGACAACAGATGAAACAAAAATTGCCCCAACCTGATTGATGCTTCTGGAAATTGTAGAAAAATGATTTTTTTACCACTCTCTGAAATTCATGCTCAGCTGGCAAAACTTGTGATGGTTTTTAATATGCTCATCCACATCAGTCATTTACTTTGTAAATGTGATGTATTCAGCAAATGTTCAACTCATTCTGTCCACAAAAGGATCTGATGACTCTGATACCAGAACATGGAGAGTTCTCTGTCTCAAAGGGGAAAGGCAAGAACTACAGGTGTTTATACATGGGGAGTGCACATAAAAGGAATGTCTTTTTTCACAGTAGGAAGCTGGAAGGGGGCCCATGGATGCTCCATTTACTGCACCATTTTTCTTACTGCATATTTTGCATGTCCCCCAAATATTTTCCCATTTATTTTTCTCAAAAGAAACAAACTCTAAAGGGCTCCACTCATTCTCCATATAAAAGTCAAATAACTCTTTATTACTGTACAGTGGTTTGTATGTTTTTGCAATCTCTGATGAGTTTTGTGGCTGTCTTGTCACAGTATTCATAGGAAATGAAGCTCAAACCTTGAAAAATGTAGACATTTCTACTAAAATGTATATATTTTTTCTAGCTCTAAAAGTGTTATGAGTTCCAGGCTTGATAGCTGAACATTTCCCAAAGCAAGAACAAAATGCTTGGTGCCCTGTTTTTTTTCYTAGAGTGTATTTTTTGGTGCAGAGAATATATGTTTGGAGCACAACATTTGAGAAGGGCTCCTGAAATGAGTCTTTCTATCTTGAGTATTATTTGAAAAATCAACTTGGAAGAGGGAACAGGCTTTAAAAACCATTTCCTAATATGTTGTTTATGTTCAGCTGTCTGAGTTCCGAGATATCTAAATGAATGAAAGTCAGAGACCCAGTCAGAGTTTATTAAAAAAACCAGTGAAAATATATACTTGAACTTTTACTTCTGTAGAAGTTTCTTGGTAATTCTGCATTTCTAATTATTCTATAATATGAATGAAAGCCGCACATCAGTATAATTCATAGGAGATAATGAAAAGGAAGTGTTTATTGTTCCCAAACTGAATTMGTTGTGGTGAAATGGAATTCATGGCGTGTCTGTTCAAACAGCATCAATAATGCTGAGCAAAGCTACTCTAACACGGGGAGATGCCTCCTGCAATTTAATTGTGGGGAGCAGTGACTGAAACTGGAGACATATATTTATTCACATTGCATATCTTTTTCATTTTTAAATTGTTTCTTCTTGCATGAAAGATGGAAGATGATGGGCACATCGCAGTTATGCTTGACCCAAAGCTGCCCACAAAGCTCTGTCCTGTGTGCTCTCATCGTCCTTCAGGCAGCTGGAAGCTTTCTGTAGCCATGAATAAAGGCAGCTCCACAATCACACCACACATGGTCTCTGTGTGAAGCTTTTCCCAAAATAAAGCTTGACATTCTTATTTTTTGCTGGGGAAAGGGCAGGAAGGCTGGTTGTACAAGGAGTGCATAATTGGGTTTTCTGCTTTGGAGAAAAGGAGGCTGAGGTTCAGTCTCATGCTCTGCAGGTTCCTGAGGTGGGGAATGGGACAGGGAGGTGCTGAGAGGAGATTTAGACTGGACATTAGGAAGCCCTTCTTTACYAAGAGGGTGTTCCAACGCCAGAACATGCTTCCTAGAGATGTGGTGGATGTTCCAGTGTTTAAGAGGTATTTGGACAATGCCCTTGGCAAAATGCTTTAACTTTTGGTCAGGTCTACTGTGGTTGGGTGGTTGGACTAGATGAGGGCTGTAGATGCCTTCCAGATGAACTATTCTTACTCTATTTCTGTTCTAAATGGACCAGAAAACTTTTCTTCTGTATTGCCCCCCCACAAAAGAAATTAAATGAAGTTTTACTAGGTGTAAGCATGTCTATGGGCGTCAAATATATATAATTTTTGAATCAGATAAGGGTKAAGACCTAAGCACAATTGGAACATGACCTGCTAAACTGCACAAGCCAGTCCTCTTGCTTTTTTTTCCTTCCATTCTTAATCTCAGTTATATTTATTCTTTGTAAACATGATTTACATTCAAAAGATTCCTATTAAAATACACAGCTTCTAATAAAAAGACTTTATATTTAAATGGCCTTTGTGCTTTCCTGATTTCTATAGCATTTAGCCCATCAGTTTAAGTTCATCTCTGTTCAGGGCTTGAGCTGCTGTTGAAATGAGAATATTCATAGCATTTTTTCAGTGAGTATTTATGTTATCATCCTAAATTGTTACAGAGGAGGTATAAATGATGCCTTCTGATAAAATACTTAGATTGTCCTTTGTTACATATATTTAATCAAGGCAGCACTGAATGCTCAGTGTTTGCAGAGAAGTTACTTCAGCCTTATCAGAAACATGCACAAGTGGCACACAATAGATGAGGAATTCACCATAAAATGAACAAAGCCCAGCACTGAAGTGCACAACTCCCATTAACAGCCCTGCCATGGGGGCTGGATGCTGGCTGACACTGAGGTCTGGGCTCCATTGCACCAATCACAGTCTGAGAGGTTCCTGGTCATGTTACAGCCAGAGTAAGATCAGCTCCTGTGGAATGACAGTGGAATTACAGAAACATAAGGACTGCTAGATGCATTCCAGGAAAAGTAAAACTGCAGTTCATCTTTACCTGTGGTGGTTTTACAGCACAGAGTTGAGCATTAGCTTGGTTCCTGTGGATCTGGGAGGCTCCTTACCTGAACAGCTACTGCAGCAGCCCAGCTAAGARCAGGATTTAATATGAGAGAAACTTCATGAGTCCAAACTTATTTAAAATTATTCTGCTTTGGTTTTCAACTTCCTTTTTTTGGGAGGAGTAAAAGAATCACTTGGAAGCTTTTCCAACARCTGGAAACATAATTCTGCATATTATTTTTTATACTTTGATATAAATACTTTTCATAAACCCAGCAATAAGATKCTTTCAGAAGAGTAGCTTGAAGCAATGAATCACTGCCTTTTTAAAGACATAAGAAGAATCCAGAGTAGATGTTCATAACATTAAAATACTTATTGCAGTCATAAGGACTGTCAGAGAAAGGSTTCAAATTATGCTTTGAGCTTTAGGGGTTTTGTGCCTGCAAAGAGTCAAGGATAGCACATTATTTTGTGCAACTGTCTCTGACATTTGGCTCTAGGGAACAAATGGACTAAAGCAATCCCTAGGGTGATTTTACCACCTCCCTGAAGCATAAATTTGCTGTAATGTTTTTGTTCCTTACTGTTAGGGTTTTTTTTTTTAAAGAGGGGAGAATTCCACAATTAAGTAGCTGTTCTGCTATTGTTTTTTTGAGCTGTGCAAGGTATGCATCTTCTACTGTGAGAGAAAGAAGGAACTTAACACAAATGGTTTGGATGGAGCCTGAGATTCACAGACCCTGGGGCAAGATAGGCAACCAGCAGGGAGAGGCATCTATTYAGTTTTTGTTAATGCAGCAGAATTTTTTTTCATGTGTTTTCCCAAGGTCTCACAAAAAAAATACATTCTCTATACTTCTCATGCAAATAGGAGCTTATTAGTAGTATTTATCCTGCTTAAGAGCAACAATATTCCAACCTATGGGTTCTGCAGGGTTCCTTTACCCCTTCAGCAAAAGCAACTGAGTACCTAATTCTGACCCCCTAAAATTGCAAAATAATTGAGATGACTGGAAATAGAAAAGATCTTTGGGATTTGAAGGAAAGGACAATTTAGGGAAAACATCTGCAGTCAGAAGGGGAAAACCAAAGTGTGCAAATTGGATGTACTTGAGGAAACAAGTTCAATGACAAAGCATCTTTGGGGAAATAATGTTTGGGAACCCTTGAACAAAAGAGGAATGTCAATTAAAGTAGGGAGAAATTAATTGAATGAATGTGCAAGGAAGAGAGAAACATCAAGATTTACTTGAGTACCTGAAGCACAGCCCAGATCAATTACTTGCTGCTGTCAGCATCATCAGTGCAATGTAAGAAAGATTGAATGCACGCTATAAAATGCACCGTTTAACAAAGTTCAAGCTATTAAGTAATTAGAATATAATATGTGAACATGCTGAATATGCTTATTTAAATGTAAATGTTTATTCACTGTTTATTTTTAGTGCAGAAAAATCACCCAGCTTGTTTAGTTGTCCTTGCTGTTTCATACACTGCTGATCTATTGGATGCCTCCAAGCCAGCATCCAGAGGCAGCTGCTCCTTTATCAATGGCATCCAGGGACTCCTCTTGAAAGGTGCAAAGTAACCTGCAAAGGAAACAAATTCAAGGTGGATAATAAATATACTTTGCTCCAATGGGCTGAGGGAGCAGCAATATCACATTTCTACTTACAGAGAGATCACTGATCTGGCCATTTGTCAGTGATGTAAAGGGATAGGGCCTGAATTCAGAATCATGGAGTAAGGTTTGAGTTTGGAAGGGACCTTAAAGATCAACCAGTTCCAATTTCCTGCCATGGATAGGGACACCTTTCACTAGACCAGGTTGCTCAGAGTTCCATCCAACCTGGCCTTGAACACTTCCAGGCATGGAGCATTCACAACTTTGGGTAACCTGTGCCAGTGCCTCACCACTCTCACTGTAAATAATTTCTCCCTAATATCCAATCTAAACCTATTCTCATTAGTTTTAAAGCCATTCCCCCTTGGCATTGTCCTTGCCCTTGTAAAGAATCCTTCACTAACCAACTATTATGGCTCACTGAGTGGGAAAGATGAGACACAGCAGTAAAGGAGTTTGTTAGTAAATGGGGAAATAGTAAATTCAAATGCAAAAAAAGTGGAATTTATGCTGTTGTTTGCTGGCACTTGGCAGATCAAGTTGTCCTAGGTCTGCCACTGGCAAACTTCATGGTCTCAGGTTTATCATTTCACTTTTGCCTTGTGAAATAATGGCACAGTAATTCATACATGTAAATATCAGAGCAATAAGCACTGAAAATTCCCAAATGCTTGCCACAATTTTGCTGCTGATTATGTCTTCCAAACTAACCATGGAAGGTGAAGCACAGTTTGTCTGCAAGGTTCTTCTGACGTTAACATATTCTGATCCAGAACCTGGCAGAGCTAGGCAGACCTGTGCTCACAATGCAGTTCTATTGATTTTAATCTCAACAATTTAAAATCAGMGTTTGCCAGCATCCAGTCATCCTAGAAGGAAGGCAAAGAAAATGCTCATCTGCCTGAAAGCAAAAGCTGTAGAGATACACACATTGGCCAGTAATATGGAGAAATAAATCTGGGTGCAGATTTTGGGGTGTGTGTCATATTTAAAAGTATACAGTGTGGTACCAGCTTTAGTTCTAAAGCTTTTATTCTAAAGGTCTGTGGTGTTCTTAGCCTTTTATGACTGCCAGCCTTTCACCAAGTTCCAAATTCTGAAAAGTAGATTAGAACCACTTTGTCAGCAGCACCTCCTGACACAGGCCGTCTTTACAATCTCCCAATCTTGCTTACAAAAGACTGGATCTGAACTGGGTTGGAGATTAATATCATAAAGAAACAGTTGTATCTGAAAATATTTCAAAAAGAACCACATCATAGTTATAAGCCATGTCAAGGTTCCACCATAGTCTAAGCTGGGTACTACAAAAAATGAGAAGAGCAATGCCAGCGATGCAGAGTAAGCCTCATTCAGGAAGGTGGGCACTGAAGCTCCTCCTCTGTTACAGACATTCTGAATGACTTTGAGAACAACAGCACCTCTGTCTACATCTCTAACCAGCAACAGAGACTTCATCCTCTCTTCTGTTAAATATCCCTGAGCACAGAACTTCATCCTCTCTTCTGTTAAATTTTTAGCAAAGTACTTGGCATGGTTTTGTCTAGACCATAAACAGGCTCTCAAACACATCCCAAACACTGTCTGGAAGTTAGCAAAGGCCAACGACCATTCCTACAATAAATTTCATTTATTTCTACAATAAATTAGGCTGGGAGACAATTCTGGAAATCACCTGATCTTAACACCATGTTTGAAAAAGGTCCAGTGCAATGTGTTCAGAAGCTATGCCCAGTCAAGATCTGAACATCTCCAAGAATGAACTTTACACAGCCTCTCTGGTCTCCTCTGTCAGCAGTTAATTGCTCTCAGGATAGAACAGTTTTTAGCAGGTAATTTACATTTCCTGTCAATCTCTAGTTTCCCTATAATTGTATGAACTCCCCAAAGGCAGTTTGGATGTGTTACCCTGCTCTGGAGGCTGAAGGGGTGTGACAATAGGCACGTGGGCAGATATTGTCACTTGGTCTCAGGGCTAGAGAACAGGTTAATAGAGATGTAACCTCCGAGTCGTGGTTCCCATTGGTAATTTGAATGTATTAGAACTTACTTGGAGGGCTCAGATCCCATCATTGTGCTTGAATGCATGGGTACCACAAGGGATAAATCCCTGTGCATAGTATGCAGAGCACATAGTGAAAAGYGTGCAGATCTCTACAAAARGAACTAAAAATCCATTGATCTATCTTTGTATTGTCAAAAATGGCTCTTTTTTGTTTTCTTTTTCTTTTGTTTGTTTGTTTGTTTTAAATCAGCATGTCCAGAAATGATAACTCCCAAAAGTCCTCTTAAACATTTAATAATGTGTGGTCTGAGCCAAGAAACTGCAATGAGACAAACAACTAAACAAACAGTCTGTGGACATTCAAAATATTTTTGGGCCTTTTGGGTTATATTAGGTCTGTAGGGGAATACTTAAAGATATTCAGGAAGAGCAAGAGTTTTACTGGTAGATGAAGCCTGACTTTTGCAGTGTGTTCCTTCATAGTGCTGTTAGGAAAACACAGGTCACAGGGAGGGGGTGACTGAAGGACACGTGTGGGAGCAGTTCTTATGTAATGAGAGCACAAAATCTATGTACAAAGTCAGTGGTGTGTTGGGCCTAATGCTTTTCCTCTGTGTTAAAGTAATTACATCTTCAGGGAARAAAAACCCTGAGCTGTGAGTTGCCATTTTCCTATATAGTCACCAACACTCTGCATGTGTATCTTAGAATATGATATTAAAGTTTATACTGATATAAAAGTTTGTGTCTTGCAAACAAAACCAGCTGAAGGGATGGRCGATGATGCTGGGGATACTGGTGGAAGATAGTGATTGTTTCAGGCAGCAATAAAAAGATAGGTTTTTGTTTTTAGAATAGAAATTCACTGATAGACCTTACACTGTGCCACACAGCTCAGTCTATACCTCACTCCAGTGAGCACTGCATACACAATAAATAAATATACCAGTAAAAGACATCTGCCATATAACACAAGAAAGCAACGTAAAAGAAGCTTGGGAGTGAGGGGCACAAAAAACACTTTGAGGAAATGGATTTCACCCTGCAGTCTCACTGAAATTTCAAACCCACTTGGTCCTTTAGARAGCCTCAGAGGATGGTGAGTCTCCAGTTCTGATGGATAATATAAAACCTGGCTTGGAGGCATCCATGGTGCCTTGCAGGATGTTATGTTWGGTGCCTCAGTGCTTTGGCCACTGCTGTCAGTCTGTCAGTTTTGGGGCAGAAATGGCCCAATTATAAGATGTGCATTGATAGAAGTCAACCGCATCACTCACATTGTGTTAACACTGCTGCAAAGAGAAAAAATGTTAGAGAAAAATCATTTGGTAAAGAGTCAGATATTAAAAAAAAAGTTTGTTGTTTTTCTATAAAGACTAGTTTTTAATAAAAGACCTTCTGGAATGATTCTGCAGGGAAAGTTCTCTGGCAGTGGAGGATGACAAGAGAATGATTTTATGCTTTGCAGTGCTAAGAAAGTGTTATCTTCCCTCTCCGTTTTGATTAAAAATATAGACACTTTGTGGTTTCTGTCTTTGTAAACACATTTATAAGGTACACTTAACAAAAACTGTGTGCAACAAGAAGGACTTTCCCAAAGATCATTATTTTCTCCTGAAACTTCTTACAGACTATCTGGAGACTGCTATTTCTATGTGCCAGACTTTGTCTCAGACATAAATAAACCCTGTAGCTGTAGCCCTGATGGTCTGTACAGGAAATAACATTTTTTTCATGTAGGACATTTTTTCCCACTTTAGGACTCATAGACCAAGACGCCATCATCCTGTATCATTTGATTGTACTTAAATCTGTGGGAAYTGAATTTGAAGAGCAGCTTCTTGCTAATCAGCATTGGATGAACAGGATGAATTCAAATCTAATTGGAAAATAGAAATTAGGGAGACATCTGAGAGGCAAAAGGAGTCCTGTACCAGATTGTAGAAAGAATTACAAAAACATGCCCTTTTTTAAAAAATATGACAGGAATGTCAGCAGATCARTGCAATTCTATAGCATCACATCTGAAAGGAAAATCCAGCATTTGAATCATAATTGCTTTCAGAAACATTGAAAACTCAAAGCCGGAAGATTTTTCTGAGAAAATAAGATTGGAGATTTTAAAAGAGAAAGATCAGAGGGAGTAATGCACCAAGTTCCTTTGAAAATTCCACTTTATGACCTCTAAATAGCTCCAGTTTGGTGGAGTTGTTTCATAGTAGTGCTGAGAAACTTTGGGAAAAGATCAGCGCTCATTTGTGCTGTGCATGGCAACAAAATAGGACATACAGACCTGGGGCAGGGCGGGCTGGTGATCAGGAAATGATTTATCCAATGTGAGAGGTAAAATGATGATTTTAGTATGACTTAATATGTAATGTTACCTTGTTGATAAAAGGATCAAGGTGCTGCTGTGGGAGATATTATGAACTTATGTAGAAAACTGGGTTTTACAACCAAGCTAYATCCAAGGGACCATGGAAAGAGTCCAGCAAAGACAGGGCAGAGGTGTCATACTCCACAGTTCCTGCTCCAATGTCATGTTTTCTTCAGTATATTAGGCGAAATGAAGGGGAAAGAAACTGGAAATTATGGAAATCAATCATCTTCAAGGTGGGGATGAATGAAATGTGGAAAACCATGGATACATGCAGAGATTGGGAGCGTGAAAAAGAAAGGAACTGCTAGTCTGAAGGACATGGTGGAGTGGATCCTGCGTGATAGCAACAAAACAAACTGAGAAAATGCTCTGCAAGGAGTGATTGGGCTCTATGAGCTTAATCTCCTTCTCTTTTAAAATTCATTCACTGTGTCTGAGGGTTGTTTCTCTTTGTTTGCTTTTTATTTTTATGATGTGTCAGGATTCAAAGCTTAAATGTATAGTATTGCAAGATTATAGCTTGATCCCAAAGGAAATACCAGGCAGTGACTGCTCTGTGGGCTGTGTTTATATATCAGCAAGCAGGAACACACGGCTCAAATAGATTTTTTAGCAGCAACACAATCCCTTCAGACAGCTTAGAAACTTTCACCCAAAGTAATTGCACACAGTCAGCTTCTAACATATTGAAGTCTTTGTTTTAAATCAGAACATCTTTGTTTACTGCTTTTTCCCTATAGACTCATCCACAGGTACTTCATTACCTGTGCATTTTGTTCTGACTGTGTAATATCTAGGAAACTGGTGATATAAAATTGCAAAAGTCCATTTTGGACTAGACTTTTTCAGTCAGGAAACACTGTGAGATAAAGTAAAATATGTTTAAGAAAGACATCTTTTCCCAGGATGGAAAGACCTTTAAGAAGCTGGAATCTTCAGATGCACAGAATTATAAATGTGGGCTGGATATGGGGTGTGAAAATACAGAAACTTTCTGAGTCTTCTAAAGAGCAGAATAGTTTTGAAGTTTTAAGAAGTTTTTTAATGGTTTGAGGCTTGTTCAGCTTTGCTGTTCCTGGATTCTTCTGCTCAGAGTCCTTGTACCTCCTTTTCTCTGACCTGATCTTATTCCATATCAACAAACCATCCATAATTGACTTTTTTCCCTAATGGCCCCAGTTTGCTACATCAATATCAAAGTCTGATATTCTCAGAACTGTTGCCTATGGATACTGTACATACTGCTGCTGGTATTACTAACAGGTTCCTTAGGCACTGTGGCCTTGCATGACTTTATTCCCCAAAAGGCCCCTTCAATTATCTGTGAAGTTTGGCCACTTCTCACATGCCTTTCCTGTGGCTGGCAAAATGGGGTTTTTGAAATGGGAACCCAGTCATCCCTTGAGGTGCTGTGGCTTTTGTCAGCTTTGCACATTGCTCTTGTCCCATCCAGCAGTTTCAATGTCCTGTTCAGTCAACTCATCCTCAGCCTGGGGCTGAAGAAATGATCCAGTCATTTCCTTGCAGCCCTGGAAAGGACCAGAACCTGTAGAAAAGCTGTGAGTTCCATGATSAATGGTTTTCTCTTTTCCTGCTGAATCTGCCTTTCTGGGACAGAGGAGGTGCCTGCTTGTTCCTAACAGTGAAGTTCTGACCTCCTTCTTCATTATCCTGAAAGCCCCATGCCAGTATTAGCATGTTTGCCTTAGCTAATAATGTGTAAATCAAATAAACTGAAGCGTATGACTCCCTTCTCTTTTGGATTTCTTAATTTCTGTTAGTGCTTGTGAAACTCTTGTGGGTGTATCTGAGCTCCTGTGTGCTGTGCAGGAGAATTAAATGTATGGTTTGAGTCAGCAGTAATGGAAACCTCTTGCCTAAATAACCCACACAGGGCTGGGAGGGAAGACCTTGAACGCTGCCCCTGAACTGCATGGAGAGCTCGGAGGAGCAGATGCAAACACTTGTGGTCCTYGTACTCTATTTTTTTTCAGTTCCCTTATTAAATTCTGTAACTTTTCATTTCACAGAGAGAAATTCCACAGCTTGTTTTCATCCAGAGTTACTGCTCTAGAACAGTATTAAGAATTAAGAACAGGAACAAACATTAGACTTTTAGGATGTAGATTTACAGCTATTTTGGTGGCTGGAAAGGAAGAAAAAATCTATCTGTGAAGCCAAGAGAGGATGAGGAGCAGCTCTTCAAATCTGCCAGTGATTTCAAGAGCCTTTGTTTTCTGCTCCTCAACAAGGAAAGGAATAAGTAATTTACAGGCATGGTAAAATAGAGCATTAGTTAAACATGGATAGTTACTAAAGTGACTAGTTTCAATTTTTAAATGGAAAGCCAAAATATTTGTTTCTGCCTAACATATAAGAAAAAATTAAATAGAAGTGGGAATCTTGCCAAAAGGTTTATTGCATATTAACAAATGTTATTTTTGGATCACTATGCAACTGGACAAAGCCCAATTCTTCAATATGGTAGCTCAGTAAACAAGTGTTTGAGGGTTTTTAATATTTTGATGGCAATAATGTGTCTGATGCTGGGTGCCAGTTCTGCTAAGGACCAAATYGATGGTTAAATTATTAAGCAGTAGTGATGGACAATCTTTCAGGGGTAATTACTTTAACAGTAATAAAAATGAGTGTATAAAGTGTAAATTGTACATGCTGACACCTTTGTAATGGCAACTGCTGTTCTTGAGAGCTCTCTCAGCAGCTATACCATGTTGTATCACACAACATGCTAAAGTAATAGCACTCTAACATCCATGGAGGGCAATAAGAAAATCTGGATGAAATCAATTTGGATGTTCTTGTCTGTCTTCCCATGGCAAACCTCTCCTCCAGGAAAACACTATTACTCCTGGGGATTTTGTATCCAAGTAGAATCCAAGTAATTTATCCTTGAAAGTGGAGCTGGGGATTGAGCCTGGGAGACATTATCCATGAATGACAGCCCAGTGAGGTGCTGCAGCACAGGAAAGCAGCTGGGTCCACACTTCCATCCAGAGGATCCCTTCTGTGTGTGCTCATCTCTCCAGCGTGTCCCTGTGTTCCTTCCCATCAGTGGAGCCTGTCCCAGGATTCTCCTATGCCATGAGCTTTGAGACAGCACTTGTGATCAATGTCATCCCTTCCCAGAGGAAGAAATGTGTGCAAAGAGTTCTTCAATTTGGGGATATTTTAGCTTTCTCTTCACTGGCAGCTCTTTTGATGAGAAGATGTGGATTCATTGCTGGGGCCACATCTTTTCCTTTTCTTTTATGTTTTCTTTTATTGTTCTTCATGTCACCAGTTCTCTGTCAATACACACACTTTGGTGTTAATCCCTTTGGGACCTCATCTGATTTCTGCCTGGGGGCCACAACTTTTTTTTTTTTTTTCCCTGGGGATATAATATTTGTGTGAATAGGATGGTTTAGCAAGTAGCTACCAGCAAGTAGCAGGTCAGACAGGCTTGGCTGCTGTCTCTTTTTTACAAAATCTGATAAAATTTGTTACCTTTTCACTGGGAAGTTGTGATGATCACTTTGCACCTGGGAGAAATCCTGTGTAGCTTAGATTGCTTTGAGCCCACCATAGAGTTATGCTGCCCTTTCTTACAGAGATATGACCTTTTTTATCCCAAAAGAATGGGATCCATCAGCCTCAGTTAGTTTAGTTACCACCCAAAGGTTCATGGTGRTGTCAGGTAATGTTTTCTCCCAGCTTACAGAGTGAGGGTGGCCTTTACCTCCATGAAGCTGACAAGCAGTAAGTGGTTAAAGTGCAGAAACTCCATTTCTGTCACTCAAGTGTCAGAAATGATAGATTTACTGGGCACAAACCTCCAAGAACTTTGAAGCTGAGGGCTTGGCTGAGCTTGAATGCTCTATCATGTTAGCTACCTTTACTAGCATGAACAGGTTTGCAGCTGTGTGTGTTTCTATATCAGCTTAATCTCTTTTCTTCCAGGGGTTGGGCCTTACCCTTTAATACTACCTTATTAAAACCTCATTATGGTTTAACTGCATCCATATTTAGTAAGACACTGACAAAGCTTGTGCTGGCATTAGGAAAATAAATCATAATAAGAACACTTAAGCAGCTACCTGAGTCATCCCTAAAAGCTAAAAACAAAAAC